>JAKSZP010010833.1:0-103619 GCA_022478985.1 Massospora cicadina
AAATGGGAAAAGTGCCCAGTCTAAGAAGAGGGTTCACTCCTCCAGACTTACAATCGGGTAGTTATGGACTTACATAAGCTGAGTAACCTCACCACGAAGGACAGCTACATAATTACTGAATTGATGACATTCTGGCTCAAATCTATGGGTCTAAGTTCTTCTCCGCCAGGGAATTGGATAGTGGAAACTGGCAGATGGACCGTTCTCTACTAGACCAGGAGAAGTGCGCCCTTATCTGTAACGAGGACCTTTTCCAACCCACTCAGCTACACCAGGGTTATGCAAAGCGCCTGCAACTTCTCAATGGGTTATGGATCATATTCTCCAATATCTTAAGCTCAGCTGCGTGATTGTCTATCTTGATGACATCACATTTTTCTCCAAGACCTTTAACGAGCACCTCACACATCTAAAAGAAGTGTTCCAACACTTTTAGGCATTCAACATCAAGCTGAATCCTTAAAAACGCACTTTCATCCAAAAGAAGTTGGATTTCTTCAGGCACACTATATCTCAAGATAGGATACAACCCCTTCAAGATAAGATGGGAGCGATATCTAAGATGCCTGATCCCAAAATCTTCGGAACTTACAGGTATTCTTGAGTATGATGAGATATTACCATCAATTCATCCCCAAGTTCACCCAGATAAGTGAGCCCCTCATACTTCTAATGGTTAAGAACACCCCAAACCAAGGGGTGCTGAACATAAAGCCACATTTGAGACCCTGAAGGCGTTATTGCAAAAAAGGCATATTCTTCGTTACCCTAACTATGGCTAGCCGTTCATGTTGTTCACAGATGCTTCCGTTATGCTGTTGGAGCTATCTTGGCTCAGTTGGATGAAAATGGGGTTGATCATATTATGTCTTATTTCAGTAAGAGGCTTTCAAAGCTGAGCGCAACTACAGCGTTACTGAAAAGGAGAGTCTTGCCGCATTACTTGCTGTCAAATACTATCACCATTTTTATTTTTGACTTCATTTAAAGTGATTACTGACCACGCATCCTTAAAGTGGTTACAAAATATGAAGAATCCCATTGGGCGGTTGGCTTGCTGGGCTCTTAAGCTCCAGCACTAAGATATGACATTTTGAGAATTGATCCGGGACGAGATCTATGAACGTTGATGGGTTGACGTGGCTGCCTATCCTAGACCTTGACAATAGCGAAGCAAAGAGTTTACATGTCCTCCTCCTGACTCCTGTTCATAGGCGAATGAATATGAACCTATACAAAAGATGCTAGCATGGCACTCCCACAACACCAAGGTGGAAAGTGATAAGTTATACAAGAATGTAGGAGTAAACTGGTTGCCCAATCTCCAGCCGTCTGAGAGATTACTGGTGATCCTGGACTCTCAAACTATCATGGGTCATGGAGGAGTCCAAAAACCTACGAGTGGACTAATGAGCGATACTACTGGGAAGACATCATGGAGACTTAGCTGAAGTCCTGGATGCCTGCCTGATCTGTTAAAAGCACTCCATCTATAAAACCCGGTTTCAGTATCAGCTATGTACGTCCCAACAACCCCCTTCCACACCATAAGTTTGGACGTGGTAGGTCCTCTTCCTCAGACTACAGGTGGCAATTGATATATCTTGGTTGAATAAAAGATCATTTCACCAAATGGGTTAAATATGTTGCTCTCTCCTCTCAGACTTCTAAAGCCACAGTCACCTTCTTACACCAGTAAATTTTCACCCAGCATGGGTGTCCCCAAGTCCTCCTATGTGACAATAAGAAAAATTTACCTTCCAAGTCATAAAGCTCCTCGCCCTCTCTTTGGGAACACAACTCTTCTCAGCCCCCTATAACCCATCTACAGATGGTGCCGTATAAAGAGTTAACGGAACCCTGGATCTCTATACTCTGCAAAATGGCTAGCTCTGACCCTCTACACTGGGATTTCTATTTACCCAGTGCCCTCATGGCTTACTGGATTAGCTACCATCGCATCCTTAAGATGTCCCCTTTTAACATTTTGTATGGATAAGAGCCTGGGGTGCTAGCATTATTAGTCTTTTTTGGTGTATAGGCTTGATTCCGCCGAGTCAGTTTACACAGGGTATTAGCCACTGAACAACCAATCAGACGATATGAAGATCGCCAGCTTTACTAATAAAACTCAATAAACTTATATATGGAGCTATCGCCCCTTATTTTGACCTTTATTAATATAAATTGCATACTTATCTGCAATTACTCAAATACATGAAAAAGATCCCCTTTTCACTCCTCTGTGTGACTCTTTATATCTCGGTTCTTCAAGCCAGATGCATCATCAGCTTGGTAGTATTCAATTCATCTTTCATTTATTAGAAACTCTTGTTCCTATTAAATTTCAGCATAAGTCCTCTAGATTTGCCGAATGGTCATCATTTTAATCAATTATAATTTGTATATTTTTTCCATAAATCTCGAGACTCATCTTGATTTCCCCTTAAATCCGTCAGTATGGGTAGCATATCATCTAGTCATATCAACTTCCTGACAATACCCCCCCCCTTTGACTGGATGATAGGCTCTTACTGTTTATATGCTCAGAGGAACTTTGCATGAACTCAGTTGATAATCTGATCTCCAGCAGCTTCCTTGATAGTCTAGACATTCATGACAGTCTTCTCAATTATCTCAAATGGGCCAGCCCAGATATTGGAGAGCATGTTTTTCCACCCAAATCCATGCTGGTCGTGTAATAAAACATGGTCACCCCACAGCAAACATCAGAAGTCCACTCCGTCTCATCTGATCGGCTGCCTGATCGCTTTTCTTCTTGGCCAAACTGGTGGAATAGGCTTCCGTTTGAAGCTTGATCAATGTATCCGTCAGAGTCTTCAAATATTGCTGGGGATCCACACCACCAGTGCCCTCCACACACAAATAAAGCAAGGTGGGCAGAGCCAGATGTCAACCATACAGCAGTTGATATGGGCTCTTTCCAGTGGACAAATGATAACTGATATTATATGCAAACACAGAAGTGGGTAGAAGGGCACTCCTTTCCAAGGGTCAATCCTTTACCAATTTGCGGAGCATGTTCAATATGGTTCCATTGACCCGCTCCACCATCCCATTTGATTTCTGGTTATAGGGGGTGGTTAAAACCCTGTGGATCACCATCAACTCATTCAACTTTGGCAGGATATGCGAAGCGAAGTTGGTTCTGTTATCTGTCAGAATGAACTGTGGGCAGCCATGTCGCTGTATTACACACTCCATAATAGGCTTGTCAGTGGTGACTGCACCCAATTTTCTAATAGCCCTGGCCTCCACCCATCGGGTCAAATGATTGATGGTAATGATTATGTACTTAGATTGATTGGAGCTAGTTAGCAGAGGTCCCACTACATCAATGGAAATGGCGTGCCAGGCGAAATGGGGTTTAACCAGATGGTATGCGAGTTTCTTGTGGTAAGGCTTTTCCACTTGGCACTGATGGCAACAACTGACCATTTCCAATATGTCATAATACATGCTCTCCCATTAGTATTGGGGTCAAAAAAAACTTTAGCGTTTTCCGCAATCCTCCATGTCCTACAGCCCAATGAGCATCAATAATAATTGAGGGTCTAGCCGAAGGTTTAGGTAAACTCAGCGTCAAGTCTTCAATCCACTTATATAGTTCCCCCTCGCATAGAAAAGTATCCTTCCTGAGCCCATCTAATACCTTGATCACCTGCGGCGGCTCATCCTGATATCTGTTCTCCACCATCTTCTCATACATTATGTCAGCTAGATCTGCCATGATAGCAACCGTTGGCAGCTGAAAAAAACAATCCGTGTTTTGATGTTTTTCTCCTGAGTGATGTAAAATCTTGAAAACATATGCTTGAAGCTTCAGAGCCCAACGTGCAAGTCATCTTTCCAGTTCACACAGATTCTGTAGCCAGTGCAAGGAAGCATGATCTGTCACTACTTGGAATCTTACCCCATGCAAATATACCCAAAACTGTTTGTAAGCATAGATCACTGCTAAAAACTCCCACTTGTTCATGGTGTAGTTTTGTTCAAGACAGTTCAAGCTTTGTCTACAGAATGCAACGGGATGCCCCACGCCGTCATCGTCCTTCTGGGTTAATACTGCCCCTATAGCAGCGAGGGATGCATCCATTTGTACTATGAACTGATTGTCAAAGTTGGGGTATTTCAAAATGGGTGCGCTTGCTAATGCAGTTCCCAACGTATCAAAAGTGTTATGGCATTGTTCCATCCAATCGAAGGGAGCGTTTTTTTAGAAACTCAAAAATTGGGGCCCCAATGCAACTGAAATTAAGAAGGAACCATCGATAATACCTGAACATCCCCAGAAACACCTGAATGTCCCGCTTATCCCCTGGGCAAGCCATCTTGCTTATCACTTCCACTCTAGCCAGCTGTGGTTTAAGCCCATTTGAATCTATGACGAACCCAAGGTATTCCAATCGTTCTTTTATATAAATGGCACTTCTAAGGCTTACTTTTGATATTAGTAGTAGCGAGGCAATGAAACACTTGTTCCAAGTGGGCAAGGTGCTATGTAAACATCCGTAAGAACACATTGATGTTGTCGAGGTAAACTAGGATGCAGGACAGCTTTAAATCACCTAATATCATATCCTTGGCATGCTGGAACATAGCCAGGGCGTTAAACAACACCTTGTGGCGTGCAAGTCGGCTGGAACAACCCTCTCAAAGTGATGATCGCACATTTCTCCCATTCCATTAATGGCAATTTGATCTGCCAGTACCCTAAGATCAGATCCATGGCGGAAAAATAATTTTCCCCACCCAATCGGTCTAACGCATTGTCAATCTGTGGAAGAGGGTAGAAATTCTTCTTCTTTATGTTATTGAGTTTATGATAGTCAATAACCATTTGATTTGAGCCATCCTTTATCTTTACAATAAGCACAGGTGATGCCAATTTACTGTTTGGCAGCTCTAGCATTCCTTGCACAATGAGTTTATCCACCTCATCAGAGACAACTTCTTCCGCCACTTTTGAACATCTAATAGGTTGTGATCAAATGGGAGGGTGATCCCCCGCATCTATCTAATGTACCACCCCTTGAGCGCACCCCAAATCATGATCATCATGTGCAAAAATATCCCACTACTTTTCAAATAAGGTCATATCCTTATCCTGCTGTTCCGCCAATAATCCCATGAGTGCTTCCCATGGAACTATGGTCAGTACGCCAAGTGATGAGCTTTCTGGTAGTCTTAGATCCTCCCATGAGCCAGAATCATGAATATGGCAAACTTCCTCTATAGGGACTAAGTGTAGGTAAGCCACCACTTGGTGCCACCGGTCGTTATTGCCTTCTTTTGTAAGTTTGCTAGAATCACTTTCACCTCCATTTTCAGGTAGCAGTAACCATGGAGCTACATGTAGTTCAAGTCGCGAGTGCTGATGAGGCGCCATCATTTCTCCATAAAGCCCTTTAGGGACATCAATTTCAAGCCCAGTCCCTACTATGCACTGGTGTCCAGATGGTAGGCTCAAAGCGCTTGTTGCCTGAAGCGGGATCCCTTTGTACTCATATATCTGGTTGGGGAGGGTCCCAGTCCACCAACTCAGTCATTGATAATGAACAGGAATCACTCCATCACTGTACGTTATATTGATTTGACTAGATCGGACCAGATTCATTGGGATTCTACAAGAAGTAAAATATATGGGTTCTGTTGGCCTAAAATAGTAGAGAGTTTCTCTGCCATATTTATTACAACGTCAAAATTTCCTCATAAATGCTGCACCAATTAGCATGTTGTAGTTGTTATTTGGCAATACCACCACTGGAGCGGATGCCTGGACTGACCCAAATCATAAAGGAAACGCGCTATATGCTCCTTCAGACACAGTGCTATACGTTCCCGCAGTTCCATATACTACTTAATGGTCCACATCTGGTTTCAACAGAAGTTTATGCCACCAACTGGGTGGAGACTATGTTCACAGGTGCTCCCGTGTCTATGATAGTGCGGAATTTTGTGTTTTGAACAAAAATGTTTCAGTAAGTATATTCCGAGTAAGAATAACCATCAGTGTTTATTATATGTACGTCCAAGGGCTTTGTGTTACTAAAAAAGGAGGAAATGCACTTGCCAACCTGAGGATACTCACTAGCGATTGTTTCCACTGGAATAGCTACATTAACCCCTACTAAAGAGGTGAAGCTCATCAAGGGATCCACGTTGCTGGTGCCAGTCTGTTCCAGGATCTGCCACGCATTTGGCTTCTGTAAATCCTGGCAGAACTCAGGGCTATGAGGTGAACTTTTACTCTTGGAAGCAGAAGCAGGGGTATCCAACGAAAGCTGCTAGTATAACAAATCATCTGATTGAGGGTCAAATTCTGCCTGAAAAGATTTTTGGGAATTGCTAGGGACACGTGAATTAGACTTAGCAGAGGTAGAGCATCCCATCTCTACTCTGCTTGAGCTTTTCCCTGCTTGACTTTATTAGTTGGCATTGCGTACACTTGTGGTTTGCTAGGGAAATTAGCTGCACAATGCCCTCTTTGTCCGCACTGGAAGCAAGTGTTTATAAAAGGTCACGTATATAATTTGGACCAGAAGGACCAGGTCAAAATTGCAGTAAGGTTCCAGGATCACAGTTAAGCTGGTGAAGCGTACATGGGCCAGAAAAGGGTCTACTGACTCATATGAGGGACAAATACTTTCTAGCGGCTGGTAACCCAGTCTCTGCGGACTATATCCTGAAGTGGTTGGAGTGGAGACAGCAGAGGATTTTTTGGTCTAAGTTGGGGGTGCTGATTGCGGAAGAGAGTCACCATAAGGTGTTCATGATTTTGATAAGTCTGGCATCTCCATCCAATATTTGAGACATAGCGTTATATAGTTCTCAATGTGGTTTGGCAGCTGCCATCATCGCTATACTAACATCCTCGGTGGATAAAATGTTAGCTCCAAGTAGAATATTTGCTTCTTCAAAAAAACGCTCAGCAAATTCTAACAGGGTCTCGTTTTGGTGAAACTTTATAGTCATAAAGTTGGCTTTCCGTTGGGCCATCTTAGTAGTACCCCCAAACAGCCAGAGAACAATTGCTTTAACTTCTTCATAGGATACCAAGCTATTTGGAAGATAGCAGGTAAATTGATCAGCGCTTTCCACATCTAAAGCGGACAGAAACAGTTTCACTTTTCATCAATCAGTAGCCTTTTCCACAGAGAATTTGAAATGCATAAAGTAACCATGTAGATTCTCATCATGACCAAAAGGAGGTAATTTTTCGATTCAAATATCTTCGCCTTGCTCCAGGTTCCTGTTGCAGGGAGCAGGCGAATTGGTTTCAGAGCGACTACAGAAATCATTCCTTTGTGCTTTATCATACAGCCAGCTGGATGGACTCAAATTAGTTGAAAAGGACTCAGAAGAAGTGGTGTTGCATGAGGGTCCATCAAAACTACTGAGGGATATTCATTTGCTGATCCATAGCATTCTTCCCCCAAATCGCCACTAACTGCCCAACTTCCCCCAGTTTTGGCGCACCCTACAAAATGTTCGTTATCTAACTGTTCCACTTTAACTGAATAGCATTTACACTGTCCATCATGAACTCCCTGTTGCAGCATTTCATACTGACATTGCAACTCTTGGTGGAATTCCCTCTCAACGTTCAGTTTTTTTCAACAGCTTGTAATTGTGAGAGGACCTCTTCGATTATGTTTTGCATGTAGGTATGCTGCCAGCTTGCATTATCCGCTTGTTGATTGCCGTCAAATACTTGGTTAATGAGGGAGGCTTGTTCCTATACCAAATCCTTGTTGGCCCATCAAAGAGTATCAAGGTGCCCTTGCATGTCTGCATACTCTATTGTCTCACCAATCGGAAGAGGAAAGGCTCGTTGGCACTCAGCCTGACTAACAGCTTCCAGTTGTGTAACCCGACAAATAAGCTGGATATATTCGGGAGATGTTGACCAAAGTGTAAGCGCATTATCTGCCATTTTCTGGGTACTCCATTTGATACAAAGTTGGGTTAATTCTGTCAATAAAGAGCTGACTTGGTCCACCACTTTCCATTCCATCAGAGTCATTTTTTCCTTGAGGTGGGCAAACATGGCTTTGAGAGCTTCCTCCCATTCAGCTAGCTCTGTCATAAAGCACTCAGTATTATCCCCCAATGTTGTTATGTCCTGAATCCACTCCGCTGATAGGCCATGCTGATCCAGCAGTTCTCTTATTACTCGAGGTAATTCTAATTATAACTGAGGTACCAAAATGTCCAATTGACGGTGGACGTCCCCAACATGATGATCCATCTGTGCCAGCGCCCCTTGTACTTCTGAAAATAAAAAATCGAGGCAGTTGAGCAGGAGGTGAGTATCATGTTGCAGTGCTCACGTGAACTGTAATACATCTCCAATTTCAATATTGTGGTGAGCCAGTACACGTAGTAGCTGGCGAATCAAAGGTTGCACATAAGCAACTAGATATTCCTCAATTCCATGGGTACTGAGGCGGCGATCCAACCCCATTGTAGTCACATCCAAATAAGACATACAGAGTATAGCAATTTTCTCAGTCTCGTTGATTATAGAATAAACTCAGGGCGTTTTCCTCAGCCTCATCTTCATATAGGCGATATCTGCACAACAGCCACTCCATAAATCTCTCAGTTGCTGAGGAGTCACATTTGTGGAGCATCCTTGTTGGTTGGTCATCAGCTCAGGGCAATTTTTAATTGCAGATCGATCATAGCTTCATCTTCTGCTGGTTTGGTCATAGTAAATGATGTTGGTTTGTGGTTAGGTGCCTCCCGGGCTTCTTCAGCATACCACACACCAGAATCTGATCAAATTATGTTGGAACGAATGAGGGCTCATCATTGTATTCTATTGTTGAAGGTCTACAGTTGCCTAGTGGCCCCCAGTAGTGAGCACCACTCTTGATTTTTGGCGTATATGATTGATTTCGCCGAGTTGGTTTACACAGGTATTAGCCTCTGAGCAACCACATCAGCTGATATGAAGATCGCTGACTTTACTAATAAAACTTGATAAACTTATATATGGAGCTATCGCCCCTTATTTTGACCTTTACTAATATAAATTGCAGACAAATCTGCAATTACTCAACCACATGAAAAAGATCCCCTTTTCAATCCTCCGTGTGACTCTTTATATCTTGGTTCACCAAGCTGGATGCATCCTCAGCTTGGTAGTCTTCAATTCGTCTTTCCTTTTCTAGAAAATCTCGTTTGTATCAAATTTCAGCATAAATCCTCTCGACTTGCCAAACGGTCATCATTTTGATTAATTATAATTTGTATACCCTTATTCCATAAATCTCAAGACCCATCTTAATACCCCTCTAAAATGTCGGTATGGGTAGCATATTGTCCAGTCATATCAGCTTCACATCAATTAGCCAAAGATATTTTCTCAGACAGGACTGACCCTGAGCAAGCCATGAAAAAATGGCCCAGCACATCATCTAACTACAAGCAGAGGCGGTGACTAACTTGGCCAAGACAGTAACTAAAGAAGGACAAGCAGCTAATGAGCTCCAGGCTCCTCTCCCTTCCTTCCAAGTATCTGACTTTGTGTTGTATTACCACAACCGCATCACTCCTAGAAGTTAATAGCTTAGTTATATTTGGGAAGGCCCATTTGTAGTCACATATAAGCGGTGGGATGAGTATTCCATTAAAGATTTGCTTCTGGACTTACCATTAACTGAGTTCATGGGTGGTTTTTGCAATCTTATTCACCCCCTACCACTCTTGAAGGGGGTAATATCGGACAATTACAAGTCTGATATATAGAAAAGAGTGGTTTAGATGTAAATGTTGAAAAACTCGGCCAAAAGACCCTGGTTGATTTCGGTAGAACCCCTCAAATTGGGGTAACACTTCTGCTAATTTTCTAGCAAATAACACACGTTTGTGAAGTCAGATTGCTCAATCATTGGCCAAATCTTGGGAACCCTTATGAGGTCTTTCCCTTTCATAATGCACAGCTAATACAACCAACACCGCGGAGACCTGCCCCTCTTATAGGGTTGGAAGGGGCCTTGCCAGGTGCAAAAAATTTCCCATCAAATGGTTGGGTAAAATATATCAAAACCTTGCCTCATGAATCAATAAAACCTATCAACAATTGACCGTTCTATAAATGTAAGGTGAGCCTTGACCGATCCAATAGGTCAAACTTCAATACTTTCTAATTCAGACTTTACTAAGCAATCTAAACTTTGAGCCTCAAAATCTTAAATACTAATTATTGACCTATTAATGGGGCTCATTTCTTAACTCACACGGGTACTAATAAACTTATAATAAACCAACTTTCTATTTTTTGTGTTTATTTATTGTTGTTATTATCAGTGGTTACATTCCCTATTTGTTGGATTTTAGTAAAAAAGCACCAGTGAGCATCTTCCCCACCAAAAAATTCAATAAGCTGTTGAATAATAAAAGTTCAGCAGATTTGGGCCAATGATATGACGGTTGCGTTAATTGTCTAAGATTTATGTCAGACAATAGACATGCCAAATAAAGACTTTTCTATTGGTGGTACTTAAATACCCACAAATGAATCCAGAGTCTGCAAGGCATTACCATTCTGATGATTTTTGAATTAGAGCCATGAGGGAAAGGTTCAGAGAGCTTGGTTTATGAACATCATCCATACTCAAAGTACTAAGCTGATCACAGGGAGTAATATTGACACGCTAAAAATTTGGGGGTCAAACGTCCTGAGTTAGTGGGAGGGAATGGTTCTGTCCATTTATTTTTTTCATTTGGGTAGGACTCCGCCTTGGTTGGATATTCACCTGATTTGTGCAGCAACAATAATCTCGTCATGTCAATCCCAGCCATTTCGCTTCATGTGACATCTTCCAAACTTCATTCCCATTTCCTCCATGATTGGGGCGAATTGGATTAAGTAATAAGTCAATCCGCCCTCCTTAGTTTACTTTTGGGCTGTACTCCCAATACTTTTGTGTGCATACTTAATACTAAGGGGTGACAATTGCTTTGTCAAGTTTAATCCCAACAGTGTCTCCCTGAGATGTGACCACCAAATTGCCTATATTGTTTTTATTCATAAAACAAACGGATTAAGTTGAGCGTTTGATCATTCCAATTAATTTGAGATTCTTGATAGTCATTTTGCTGCATGGGCATCTTGTGAAACTTTTAGGGTATACTCCCAATGGTTTATGCGCATAGATAGGCAATAGCTGAAGTAATCAATGTATCAGACACTATCATTACTAATACAGATTTTTTCGGACTTTCATTGGATGGGATGGTCCTTTGGGAACTCCAGACTAGTTGAAAACCACAAAATTATTAGGGTAAATTGGCGAAAACGAAGGCTTATTAAGGATACTACATAATAACTCAGAACTCTACCATCAGCAGAATACTGGGCTTTTATAGTTGAAGTGAAGTGAGGGTCAGGAATTTGATAACATTTCATACAACTGGATGCACAAATCTTCTTTATTCTGAGACTTTTGAGTTATGGCTCATTATGCACATTGTGGGTGTCAAGAAAGCGGCAAGTTAAGTTTAGACCTACCTTCCAGTCTGGATACCCAAACACCCAAATGGAAAGCTAAATTCCAGAGGTACTGCCGCTTGAATGACGTTAAATTGAGCTGAGAGATTTCAACATTGAGCGCCAATAAGCCATAAGCGTAAATAAGGACCCAGCAATGAACCAGGCTATCACAGCCCCAGGGCCCGTGAGTTTGGGAGCTAAAAAACAGAGCTTGAAATTGTAGGTTTGAATTTTGTCATAGTGAAAAATTGTAATTATGTACGGAATTTTTTATTGATATTAAAGCTAAAAAATCAACTCATAATTTTACTAGTGTGTTACAACTGCTTAATTAGATGATTGATTTGAGGAATATATTAGAAAAGCTTAGGATTGGGGACCTTAAAATTTCCTAACCTGGCGAACTTCGAATGAGGGGAAAATAGATTATTTTGAACTGATTTTAAAATTGTTGACAGTGGGCCAAGTTACAGTCAGTTCATCCATGGATGCTAAATTGCAATTTCTTTGGTTTCAAAGGCTAGAGTGACGTCATCTCGCTTGGTGGGCAGTGGGGACCTCCCAAGGCCACCCCTCATAGGGGCGGTCTCATGTGGTCAGGAACAGGTTTAGGACACCCAACCTTTCAGTACCCTGTCACTCCCACATCCATTGGATCAAATAAAAATGTTGGATGGAGATTTTAATATTTCTGGGAGGGTTTTGAACTGGCGTCAGCATTTACCAATGACCTGATGCTATTAACAAGTTCCTATGGCAATTCAAAATTAGGAGCATTTTTCATAGATGGTACACACCCGTTGGGATTTATTTCTAATATTTTTGTGGTAGGTTTCAAACCCTCCAACACCATTTTCCAATGGCACAATGTCATTGGCGAGATTTTTCGAGGATTTGACACTAGATGCTTAGATTTACAAAAATATGCTCTCATCAGACTTTGTTGCTGAGATTTTGTAATTGTCATTTTTTTAACATCAAAGATTCACCGCTGTTATTCATACTCAGCCCCTTTGCCCCAAGTGGGTTCCAGTTCATTGCACATTCGCTACAGATTCCTTAATTCGCCTCATTAATTCCTTAGTGTTAGAACTGGGGTTGGGGTGGAATCCTCAAAGGGTACACCGTCACCCACCGCTCTTCCACCACATGGGCAAGATTGCCCTAGGAGACAAAGGGAGCTATCAGCTTTTGGAGCCTCTTCTTGGATGGGAAAGGGAACGCCCACTTATCCAAATGGAGTGGAGCTCCTCCAAACTTACATTACCCTTCCCTTTTGCCGAAGGAGGGCGCCGCCACCTGAAAATTGAATAGGGCCAAATTCTTGTGGGCCCTGGGTAACTTGATCGCCATTAGCATAGCAATTTTGGGGGAGGGGGTGGAGCATTGGGGTCAGTAGCGTGGAAAGCCTTGACCAGCTCTAAACAGTTGGTACAGTCTCTAGCACCGACCCAGCTATTTTTATAAAGATAAATCGCCTTTCCATGCAACTAAATACTTAATGGAGTGGCATGAGCGACGGGAAGCCAGAATGCCCTCCAATTAAGCTTCTTCCACACCCTCAATAATAATGGGCTCTGTGTCCACTGGAATTGCCCCATGAATGGTGACAGCTGAGAGACATGGAAGATAGGATGCTGTTTCCAGTAGGCCAGCAATTTTAAGCAGAAAGTGCCATTTCCCAAATCATATTATAAAAAGAGAGGTCCTGAGTGCTTTGATGCGAATTTGCATGAGGGCACCCGCATGCATAAGTGGTGCTTGTCAAGCATAACGTGTGATCCTACCTTTATTTCATGAGCGGGGATTTATTTTCAATCTGAAAACCTCTTATAATCACTTATTTCCTTGGTCAAGTGCTCTTGAACCAAGGACTGAGTGGTGCAAATGTGCTGTAATGGTCAGCTGTTGCCGATACCTCTAGGCAAAGGCATGGGCCCACCAAAAAGGAAGGGTTAAACCCTAAGGTTGCTTCATATGGGAAAAGCACATGGATTCATGTGTACCATTATTATATATGAACTGGGCAAGGTGAAGGTCGTCCGCCCAGGTATCCTTAGCAGCTTAAGCTTAGCACCGCAGGTACTGTTCCAAAATCTAAATTGACTCATTTAATCTAACCATTTTAAGGTGGATGGTACCTGATGGAATGGCAGGGCGTAATATTTAAAATTGCTAAGAGCTCATTCCAAAGCCGCATCATGAACTGGGTCTGAGGCCGCTAACAAATTCCTGTGGGAGGCTAAACATTGAGAACACATGGCACACAAATAAGCGGGCAGAAAAACTTTTTTACTGCTCGAAGTCACTTTTGAGCGATTTTAAATTTAAGTTTTATTTATCCACAGCCGTCTGCCCAAACCTATTCTTTGATGTCCTTGGCTCTGCCGCCTGCCACCCCAGTGTGGGGCAGCAGTGCACCCCCACCTAGCGTTTTCCACCCTGCAGGCAAGCGCGTTTGGACGGGCTCAAACAGCCCGCCCACTGCTTCCAACCGTTTTGTCCCCCCACAGGACTTAGCTCTCCACCTGGCGCGCGTCCACCCTTCTCGCCCCCATCCTCTCGCCCTCCCTCGCTCCGCCATTCGCTATTGCCTCAGAGTGGACTATGGGCGTTTGTTCCCATATGCCAATAAGGCAATTATTGACCTAACCACTGTGGCCTTTGCGACAGCTGTCTTTAATTACTTCCGTCCTTTTAAGGGCTACTTTGACATTGGGTTCCAATCTGAGGAGGATGCTGAAGCGGCAGCACAAACTCCTCTAATTTATAAAAAAACCCCCATTCCCACAACCCGTACTCGCCTCCCTTCAGACACCACGCTAGTGGTATCTTTTGCAAACCTCCTATCCCACCTTCCACCCCAGGTTTTGTATGACCAGTTGGTCGCGGGGCTCATGGCTTATGGCACTCAGGCCAACCTCTTCTTTGCCATTCCATCTGGTGAAGAACGCCTTGCTGCTCCTCGTGCAACAGCCACCATCATACCACACCACCCTACCATAGCCCAACAAATCCCACCCCGCGCTAGTGTGGCTTCAGCGCCTGATCATTTCTTTTGGGCTTAGGTCGATAATAGTAGGCAGATTTGTTCCCTCTGCTTTGTCCTCGACCATGCAAAAAAAGCGTGCCCTCAGGTCAAGTCCGCTGCTGCAGCTTCTGAGCCCCCTCTGGAGGTTCAGTATGGGGCACTTTGCTGCCCCCTCCCACCCTCAATCTCGTTCAGTGGGCCCACATGGAAAATCAGCCTCACCCAAAACCTCCATCCTCACTCTCCCACCTAAATCTACGCCAGCCAATCAGAGCAATGCTTGGACCAACATTCGCACCCAAGCAGCTGCCCATTCGCCCAATCCTACCCACTCAACTTTAAGCGCCACTATTCCAGTGAACCAAAATCCATGGGATCTATTGGCTGAAACTGACGAATCAGGTAATGTCCTCATTAGTAAGCATACAGGTCAACCTCTCTGCCATGGCGATTATGGTCAGGCAGAATTTTTCCTTCCCGACTTTGATGAAACCCCTACCCCTCGCCATTTTGCTCCTCTACCCAATACAGCCCCCTTCCAAAGTGACCACCAGCTCGCCTTAGCTGCGGTGGCCTCTCCTCATTGCCCAAAACTACGCACTGCGGTGGCCCAGTCAGTGGCTCAGCTCCAGCATGGCCTGCCCACCATCTTCTTCCCCCCGACTTTCCTGAATCTCCCTGCAGTGACATCTCAAAACTATTTGATGATGCTGAAATCGCCGTTATGAATGTCGCAACGCTTGCTTTATTCAACCCCTCAGCCAAAATCACCCGCCACAGTATTTCCCTTTTCACCCAACTTCCTGAAGCCCGCAAAGAAGCTGAAGTTTCCCTCGCAGCTTTTGTTGAAACACTTTCCCATCATTATCTTGATGCAGAAGTGGAAAACTCCTACTACGCTGACCTCAGCCCCCACTATGCAGATGCCCCAACGCCCTGGCTCTCTGCTCTGATCTGGTACTGTAACCAACACCCCTTGATCGAGGTGGGTCTTTCTGAAAACCAACCCCCTGACCCCTCCGCACCCTCTGCCATGATGGGTTAGCGGTTTCTGCTTCCCACCTGGTTAGTAGTTTTGTCTTGTCATTTTGAGTGTTGTGTTCAGTACGTTCCATCCCCTGGTCGGCGTACCTCAAATAAATCTAATAAACAAATTGGCGGGCAGACTTTTCAGAAGTAATAGAGGAGGAGCATGAGATAAACAGGGAAAATTTTTTAAATTGGTCCACAATCACCATGACCACTGTGAATCCCTTTGAGCTGGGAAGTTCAACAATAAAATTCATGGACACCAATGTCCATGGACCCTCTGCCTGCTGCAAGGGGTGTAGGAGTCTATTCTTACCTGACGGTCCAATATGGCCCACGTGCAAGTCATGCAGTCTGAGATGCAGGCTGGAACATCCTTTGACAAGCCCAGCCAATTGTAAGTACATTTAATTAAATGAATGCACTTCTTGTTCCCTAGGTGACCAACTGCAGGAGGATTGTGATGAGCCTGAATTACTTCAACTCAGAGAATGTGAGGAACCCACACCCTTGACCAAAATTGTATGAGACCCTTGGTCAGAGAATAGAGGGAATATTTGAAGGAAGGGAGGGACAAGCGCTCCAAAATTCTCACCCCTTCCACGCATGCTGGATGAGCTGCTAGACTCGCAAAATCAAAGGTGCGTCTGGAGCCAAATCTTCTGCCAAACCGTGGGAGGAACAAGAGCCAAGATCTGCGTGGGGGAATGACCATGATGAGACTTGCCTCATCTGCATCGGCTGGATAATGTGCAGGGTTGTGGCTTAGGAAATTATAGATAATGTTTAATGCTCCTTTCAAAAATTTGTATTTGAAGTTGTAGCTACACATATCTTGGTAGGTGTGGGCCTGCAAGTGTTCCAATTCTTGTGGTTTGCAAAATAAAGAAGAGCTTGGTGGTCACTCTGCACAGTCAACTCGTGCTGAGCACCCTGTAAGAGGCATTGGTAGTGGGTCAAGGCCCACACCACAGCTGCCAACTCCTTATTGTAGATGCCCCAGGATTTCTCAGTGGAAGAAAACATACTGGAAAAGTAAGTGACTAAATGTTTCAACCCATTGTGCTCTTGGAGCAAGACAGCCCCTATCGTGGTGGAAGACACATCACATGCTACAATATAGGGCTTGGAAGGATATGCATACTTAAAGATAGGGGATGACAAGAGCTTTTTGATTAAATTTAATGCTTGTTGGCATATTGGTGTCCAGCAGAAAGTACATTTTTGTCCGTGAGTGGATGCAGAAGTGCAGCCAACTGTGAGATTGTGGAAGAGGTTTTTTCAGAAATATGATGGTTTCCAAGAAACTTAATTGCTTCTGGGTCGCTGGAGTTGGCCACTCACAGATGACGTCTAGCTTACTGGGCGGGATGGCATAACCATCTTTTAGGAAAATATTCCCCAAGAAGGTAATCTCTTCCCTATAGAATTTAATTTTGATAGTTTGACAAACAGCCCAGTTTTATACAGGACAGCCACCGCCGCCTCTAAATCTTTTGCATGTTGGTCAGGTGAGGGGGATGTAACAGTATATTGTTAATGTATGTGACTGCTCATGGAAATCTGAGATCCCCTAGAATACTATTAATCATCTTCTGGAACGTTGTTGGAACGTTCTTCAGCCTAAAGGGCATTACTCACAATTGGAATATGCTTCTTTTTGTCCGGATAGCAAAGGGCATTGCTGTCCTTCTTTCACCAAAATTTGATTAAAGGTGTTAACTAGATCGAGTTTTAAGAACAAACGTGACTTAGCAATCACCTGTCTAATTGTCTGTTCCAAAGTCAGGGGGTAGAGGTTGTGAGACGTGAATTTGTTAAGTGGCCATAGTCCATGCAGGGACAAAGAAAACCATCTGCCTTCTTGGCAAGAATGATGTGAGAGGCAACATGGGATGTTTCTTGGAACAACCAACCCTTCTTGAGCATTTATCTAACCATGCAATAAGGGCAGCCTCCTCCTATGCTGTATTTAGGTACAGTGGGCAGTTTATGTTCACAAGATGCACCATTGTCTGAAAACTCAAATCAAATTCTGTATGTGGGTGTATATGGTCCTCCTTCTCAAAATTAGAGATACCTTGATATTTCATCAATGCACTTAAAAATTTACTGGAAGACCTACATGGGAAATGAGGGTTGTAATAGAACCAGACATCAAGATTTATTGAGGGTGTCCAGCAATGGAAACTCGCCTTCCACCTGATTGTTGGAGAAGGACAGCGTGTTTGTCTCCAGGTGTATTCGCACATGCTGCTGACGCTACCAACCCACACCCAAATTCCCTGGGAACACAAGGTCAGGCATCATAGAGAATCAATCACAAAAACTAAACTGGTTGAATGAGAAAAGCATGGCGCGCTAAAATCTGAAGAAGTGTTGGGTGGATGATGATGCAACCAACTTTGATGGCCCCACATACAAGTCTAGATCAAGCTGCTGGGCCAACTCCATAATAATGAAGTTACCAGCTTATTGGAATTTTGTGGGAGATTGCAATATTTAGGCACAATGAAGGCTACAAAATTATTTTTGTGGCTCTAGCAAAGGTGAAATGAAGGCAACGAAGTTATCAGTTTCATTAAAATAATAATTTCCAATAGGAATATGAACTTTGTTATAGATTGACCAAAATATAGCTACGCGAGACAGAATAAGTTGTGCTTTATTAGTTCAAATTGAGGGATATTTATAGGGGTAGATTTGGTAGTTCTTTGTGAGGATCTTCAAGCTTCAACTGAGGTAAGATCTCTTCTATAAGAGGATCAATATTTCTGATTATTATTAATATACTTGTGATAGTCAGATCTGATAAGGTTCTTTATGAGATTATAATTGACCTTCTTGTAGAGGGATTATACCCTTTGGATTGCTTAGCCCCTTCAGATTGCTTATCCTCATCCTTCAGAGGAGGCCATTAACTCTGAAGGGTTGATTTTTGTTCTATCCAAGAATCAGATATCCCTGATGGGGTTTTTAAAATCTTATCAGACTGAGACACCGGAATCTCAATCTTGGTTACTTTTAGTCATCACAGTTGAATTTTAAAAATGCTCCCATCAAGATCTTGCTTAGGAGGAACATACTTATGAAGAATTCTACTATGAACTCTATTGATAACAGTCCCAGTATCAGTAGCTGAAATGGAGTATTCAAAACCCTGACAATAAATAATAGGGTAAGGACCAGCCTATAAGGTATCAAGTTTGTGAATCCGTCCTCCAGGTCTATGATGATATAATATTACAAGTTCCCCAATCTGATATTCAGGTAAAATAGGTCGAATTGCATTGGTTCTGGTTCCCTCTTTTAAGGTTGTAGCAGCAAGGGATCTCAAAGTTAAGGCTTGTACTCTGGTAATTTCATCAGCTAGTATCCTCATAGTAAATCATTTTTTTGCTGGGTAGCAGCATCAAGCATAGGCTGTACACTTGAGGGTAAAATAGGATACTGACTGTAAAAAGCCTTAAAGGGAGACAATCCAATTAAACGATGATAGCTAACCCTATAAGCTAACATTGCACGAGGTAAGTAGAGCTTTCATCTACTAGGATCGTTGGAGGCCATCTTTCTAAGAATGGCTACATAGGTACCATTTGCTCGTTTGACCACACCAGTGGAAGGATTTTATGGGGTTATAAGCGACTAATAGTCACCCATTAATTTAGTAAGCTCAGATACCACCTGTGAAATGAAGTTGGTCCCATTATCAGGTATTAAAACTTTTGGGCTACAATGCCAGTTGAAAAATTGCTTAAAAAGAAAGGACGCAGTAGTCTTGGTGGTGACAGTGTAAAAAGAGACAGCTTCAATATATTTGGTAAAATGATCAATAGCTAATATAATATAACGATGTTCATAAGTAGCAGTAGGGAGATGGCCCACCACATCAATCCTCATATTGGAAAAAGGTTCTTAAGGTCCCACAATTTTGTGTTGGTAAATTGGATTTCTACTACACTGTTGTTGGCAAGTGAGACTAGTCTCCAACACATTTGCACAGTTTTTAGCATGTTATCCTAACAACAATGACCTTTCAACCACTATAAAGTCTTAGAAACAGCTCCATGCCCTACAGTTTGATGAGCCTCCATAATCTTATCAGTCCTCACAGAAGGCCGAATAAAAGCCATTTGATCTTAACTTCTTATATAAAGACCCTTTTTTTAACTTGAGTATTAGCAGTTAAGGATTGTAGCTTCATTATAACGTCCTTAGATTCACGATACTAGAGTTTTGGTCTTCCAATCAGATCATAGATACGATCATCCTCAGCAGTGAATAAAGTTATTATAGGTAATTTAGAAAGTCCATCAGCATTTTGGTGTATAGCTCCAGTGCAATGTTGAATTAGATAAGTCATAATTCTGAAGCTTTAACGCCCATCTAGTTAAGCGTCCCTCAGGATTTTTCATTTGTTGTAACCATTTTAAGAAAGTGTGATCTGTAATGATAGTAAAATGTTTGCCATAGAGATAAGGGCGAAAATGCTTGATGGTGATTAGGACTGTAATGCATTCCTCTTAGTAATGCTATAATTGCTTTCTTCTTTGGAAAGGGTGTTACTATAATAATCGATGGGATGATCTACCAGGTTGGAATCATGCTGATCCATCAATAGCCCCAATAGCTACATCACTGGCATCAGTAGATAAGATAAAAGGCTTTGAAAAATCAGTATGGGGTAACATTGGGGTACTAACTAAAGCTTGACGCAAAAAATCAAAATCTTGTTTTTGTGATTCTTCCCATTATAAAGAAACTTACTTATGCAATAAATAAACTAAAGGCTCTGAAATCTCAGCAAAAAATGGGGGATGAATTGTTAGTAATAACCAACCATCCCTAAAATCAATTGAATATCATGCAAGCTTTTAGGAACAGTCATGTTATAAAATGGGTGGAATTTTTAAGATATGCCTTAAGGGTTTTTGCACAGGGTTCAGGCCACTGAGCAATAGAACCAACTATATGATGATTGTGGTCCTCAGAACAACAATATAAGCTTATTTAATAATTATGGAGCACTTATATACAAACTCTCTTTAACCGCTCAAAGTCTCTTTTGAGTGATTTTAAATTTAAGTTTATTTATCCACAGCCATCCGCCCAAACCTATTCTTTGATGTCCTTGGCTCTGCCGCCAGCCACCCCAGTGTGGGGCAGCAGTGCACCCCCACCTAGCGTTTTCCACCCTGCAGGCAAGCGCGTTTGGACGGGCTCAAACAGCCCGCCCACTGCTTCCAACTGTTTTGTCCCCCCACAGGACTTAGCTCTCCACCTGGCGCGCGTCCACCCTTCTCGCCCCCATCCTCTCGCCCTCCCTCGCTCCGCCATTCGCTATTGCCTCAGAGTGGACTATGGGCGTTTGCTCTCATATGCTGATAAGGCAATTATTGACCTAACCACTGTGGCCTTTGCGCCAGCTGGCTTTATTTACTTCCGTTCTTTTAAGGGCTACTTTGACATTGGGTTCCAATCTGAGGAGGATGCTGAAGCGGCAGCACAAACTCCTCTAATTTATAAAAAACCCCCATTCCCACAACCCGTACTCGCCTCCCTTCAGACACCACGCTAGTGGTATCTTTTGCAAATCTCCTATCCCACCTTCCACCCCAGGTTTTGTATGACCAGTTGGTCGCGGGGCTCATGGCTTATGGCACTCAGGCCAACCTCTTCTTTGCCATTCCATCTGGTGCAGAACGCCTTGCTGCTCCTCGTGCAACAGCCACCATCATACCACACCACCCTACCATAGCCCAACAAATCCCACCCCGCGCTAGTGTGGCTGCAGCGCCTGATCATTTCTTTTGGGCTCGGGTCAATAATGGTAGGCAAATTTGTTCCCTCTGCTTTGGCCTTGACCATGCAAAAAGAGTGTGCCCTAAGGCCAAATCCGCTGCTGCAGCTTCTGAGCCCCCCTCTGGAGGTTCAGTATGGGGCGCTTTGCTGCCCCCTTCCAACCTCCAATCTCGTTCAGTGGGCTCACATGGAAAATCAGCCCCACCCAAAACCTCCATCCTCACTCTCCCACCTAAATCTACGCCAGCTAATCAGAGCAATGCTTGGACCAACATTCGCACCCAAGCAGCTGCCCATTCGCCCAATCCTACCCACTCAACTTTAAGCGCCACTATTCCAGTGAACCAAAATCCATGGGATCTATTGGCTGAAACTGACGAATCAGGTAATGTCCTCATTAGTAAGCATACAGGTCAACCTCTCTGCCATGGCGATTATGGTCAGGCAGAATTTTTCCTTCCCGACTTTGATGAAACCCCTACCCCTCGCCATTTTGCTCCTCTACCCAATACAGCCCCCTTCCAAAGTGACCACCAGCTCGCCTTAGCTGCGGTGGCCTCTCCTCATTGCCCAAAACTACGCACCGCGGTGACCCAGTCAGTGGCTCAGCTCCAGCATGGCCTGCCCACCATCTTCTTCCCCCCGACTTCCCTGAATCTCCCTGCAGTGACATCTCAAAACTATTTGATGATGCTGAAATCGCCGTTATGAATGTCGCAACGCTTGCTTTATTCAACCCCTCAGCCAAAATCACCCGCCACAGTATCTCCCTTTTCACCCAACTTCCTGAAGCCCGCAAAGAAGCTGAAGTTCCTTCTCGCAGCTTTTGTTGAAACACTTTCCCATCATTATCTTGATGCAGAAGTGGAAAACTCCTACTACGCTGACCTCAGCCCCCACTATGCAGATGCCCCAACGCCCTGGCTCTCTGCTCTGATCTGGTACTGTAACCAACACCCCTTGATCGAGGTGGGTCTTTCTGAAAACCAACCCCCCGACCCCTCCTCACCCTCTGCCATGGTGGGTTAAGCAGTTTCTGCTTCCCACCTGGTTAGTAGTTTTGTCTTGTCATTTTGAGTGTTGTGTTCAGTACGTTCCATCCCCTGGTTGGCGTACCTTGAATAAATTGAGGAAATAATTATGGAGCACTTGCTCCCACCACAATCTTTTATTTAATACAATAAATAAAGTGGATCCTCACTTTTTTTCTCACTTTAAAACTATCAACAACCAAATTTATCAATCATCTCATCTTGCTTATATTGTAGCAGCTTTGGATGATACTGCTTCCATAGCTTAGAAATTCAATCTGCCACATCTCATTGGCTCTGGCAATATTTCATTCATTAACTTCATGATCGCCTAATTTGAGGCGATTTCCCAACAACCCAATATCACCTCAGCTCAAGGCGCTTGAATAATCAAAACTCATACCAAACTCAGCGAATTTCATCCATTCCACCATAACGTCTTAGGCCTTATCATCAAGTCATATTATAATTGCAACAAGGCATGTCCAAAATTGCCTGTATATTATTATATAAGGTTAAAATCACATTGCAATTAACTTTATGGCCTAAGATTTCCATCTCCTTTTTTTGAATTAAGCAGACTTAGATGGTTTTAGCTTAAGCAAAGTGCAGTGCATTCAGCCAAATACTTTTTTAAATAAGCTAAATGCTCTTCAAAAGTGCGAGAGAAAACAATAACATCATCTAAATAGATTAAAATGCAGGAAAGTTTCAAATCACCAAATAAGCTATCCATGGCTCTTTGAAAAGTAGCAGGGGCATTAAAAAACCCCTGCGGAAGACAAGTAAGCTTAAATAACCTCACACTAGAAATTAAGGCGCATTTTTGATGGTCTTCTGGAACCAGTCAATATGCTAGTAGCCACTAGCAAGGTCCATGGTCAAGAATAACTGTGACCCAGATAATAGTCTTAATAAATCATCAATGCGAGGTAGAGGATAAGAATCCTTTCTGATAACAGCATTAAGCTGATGATAGTCCATAACCACTCTATTACCTCCATCTTTTTTTGGATGAGAAGTAGAGGGGAAGCCCATGGACTTTGAGAAGGCGTTAGTAGCCCCGCATCAAGGAGTTGTTTCAATTCCACTAAGACCTGAGCCTTCTTGACTTTAAATTTGCAATAAGGCCAGGCTCAAATAGGGTGAGTATCCCCGGTTTTCACCTGATGCTGCACATCTTTCATTAGCCCAAAAGCTCCAGAACCCTTGGCGAATATATCTGCATACTAATCAATTAGAGCCTCAGCTTCATGCTGTTGTTCTGGAGTAAGTGAATCTCCAAATTTGACATTGACTCTAGCAATGATAGGTGTTTCTTCCAAATTAAAATCTCATAAATCCCCACATGCTGAGATAAAAAAATTCATTCACAGGAGTAGTCTGCACATAAGCAATGGGGTTACTTTGATTTAATTGCATCAGTCAAGAGGCGAGATTAGCTAGTAAGACTAGAACAGTCCCATTATAGGTGGGATCAAGAATATCAGGGCAGGTTTAGGCCTCCAAATGAGAGGGATTACTGTTACTAGAGATCTCTAATACATTATCCGCTGGCACAATTACTTATACTTTTTGTATCAATTATAACTTGAGCTTTTGGAGGAATAATAATCAAATTGTTAGAGTATTAAGGCAATCCTTCAGAGGCACAATCTTAAGAATGCGGAAGAATAGTCTTAGGTCTCAAAATTCACTGTTTAAGATGAGAGATAGAAATAGGATAATCCAATAAGTAAACGCGTCGTTTGAGTTTGTCATTATTATTATGGACATCTTTTAAAATTAAAGGTACTTGGTACCCAATTAAAGAAAATAATTGTACTTAAGATTAATTTATTGCATCAAAATCTATAAGAAATTAAGTTTCCAAAAGTAATTCATAGCAGTTATTATCCAACATTATTGCAGGGGCCAAAATAACCAACTTTTTTAAATACATTGGAAGGAAAGAATAAGCTCCTAAAAATTTAGTCTATGAAGGACCAGCATTTACATATTCTTGAGATTGATTTCAGTCTGGTGCCACTTTGATTCTTTTCATAAGCCAAGGTGAGATCACATTTATAGGTGTAAAAATTTATGGATCTGTTTATTATTTGGCCAATAACCCATCCTCCTTGGTCGGTTTCAGAACTGCTGGGCCCCAGCAATTAGTTCCCAACCCGGCCATCTGCTCGCCCACGTCCACGCCTTACTAACTCAACACACACCGCTCCACTGGTGCTCCCCTTCATGCCACGTCCTACCATGGGACCGGTGCGCCATCTGGGCGTGTGGATGGAGGCAGGCGGATATGTGTCAGCAGTAATGGAATGCCGTATACTGGAAAACGTGACGAAGCGAATTGCCTCTCTCAGAGCCCACCCTACCACCCTCACTGGCAGGGTTGTTCTTGCCAACTCTATGCTCCTATCCAAAGTCTGGTTCAGAGCCCACGCCATCCCCTTCTCCCCAAGCTTCTTCAAATTCCTGTATGCTTTGCTGCAAGGATGGCTTTGGTCAGGCCGCCCTCCACCAGTACGGCTAGAGATCATGTTTTGCCATCATCATCAAGGTGGCATGGGCCTGCTTGACTTCAAAGCCCATGCTGCCAAGATCCTGGGCACCTGGATCGTGGCCGTCACTGCTCCTACACTCCCATTCCAACACTGGTCCCGCGCGGCCCGCTCCAACTTCTCCTGAGCCTTGGGCCTCAACAATCCATCAAACCCCCACTCCCTGATGAAATACCTCGCATCACACACATCGGCCACAGGTCCTCACAGGACTAAAACCCACTACAAACAAATCCTACTCTCCATGCGAAGCGCAGGGTGGAGAATTTGTATTAGCGGACATACAACCCGAAGAGGCCGCCCCTCTCCTCAGTTCACACAAGAGGTACAGGGGCTACCCATCCATGATGGCGTGATCCCCATTCGACCCCATGTCCTATCCAGGGTGGACTACCTGGACATGATGGACATCCCTTATTCCACTGAGACCCAAAAGACTATCTGGAAATACGCACACCATCCTCTGTTGCAGCCTCAAGTCCGCTCCCATGTGTGGCGCTGCCTGAGGCGGGTGTATCGTACAGCTGAGCGCTCTAACGCTTTACACTCATCCTGTGTCGTGTGTGGCCAGTATGGAACGCTGTTCCACCGCCTGGAGAAGTGCCCCACCTCTAAAGTGATATGGCGCGAAGTCCAACGTCTGCTAGGCCAGGATCAAACGCATCCCTTCAGTCTGTTAAGAGATATGTTTGCTTCATCAATGGCCTCCCCCTTCCACCCTCCCTCCGTGCTCTGGTGGTTGCAATCGCCATGTGGACTATCCACACGATTGTCTTGGATGCCATCGCTGGCTCCATCCCCACCCTCCTGAAGCTGTCCGCAGATTCCGGTCTCATTTGTTGGACCACTTTCAAGCATGGATGTTTGGATATCTCCCACCGCGTCGCCGACAGCTGGTCTCCTCCTGGTTCCCAGTCTGGCTCATCAAATCAGACCCCTTCCTCCACACGTATTTAATTGTGGCTACGGCCCCTTCACACGTTCCCTCCCCCTCCTTATAAGTGGCGTTCCCGCTGGAAACAAGAGATAGCATCGCTTCTCTGGGGTGCCTCCCCTGGTACTAAGTTTATCTTTCTTGAGTCATATTCAGAAGTGTCCGTCCCATGGTCGGCCTTCCCCGCAATAAATTTAAATTATTTGGCCAATAACTCCTTAAAATTATTACTTTCACAGGTTTGGTTCTTGTGCAATTTTTCCGCATTGTATAGTTGTTGATATTTGAACTATTTGAGGCAAACCAACTAATGGATGGACATTACCAAAATAGAGAATGAAAGTGTCAACATGAAACCTGAACTGGGTCAACTCTGTCATAGAAAGTTTTTTTTTCACCTCCGGATTGGGACTCAGATTTTTCTGGTTATGTCATGGGTAAGGTTTTTGTGTTATTATACCTACTAACCGCCAATAGCTTCCTTTGGCTGGCACCCTGATTGATGTGCAAAAGGGCGGGAATCAAACCCGCAACCTTCAGGTTGGTAGCCATACGCCATACCAACTCACCTTCCACCCCTTATAGTTGTTGATATAATCAGTTGATAATATTTTGACAACTATTATCCATAATTGAATGGAATTTTTAGATTTCGGCCCAACACTTGGCAAGTATTTACTCTCAATTTACTTTGGGATATCTCAAAATAGGGATCCATTCCCTTGTACCATCTAACCTGATCTTCTCTGAGATTCCCTGGTTATAAATTCTCTGGTTTGAAACACAGTCAGCAGCAATCCCTGATTTGTTTCTGCTTCTTCTCTGGATCTCCGTTCAGGTACTTACTCTTTTCCTTAAAGAGTCTCCCAATTATAGCACACAGCAATAATATCCCTGATAAAGAATAGAGCAATTGAAAGCTTATAAAGTTTACTACTTAAAACTATATACTGGATAAAAACCTCCTTTTTTATTATTGGTGAATTCTAGGGAATTTATAGTGGGGATTTGGTGCTCAATCCTCAGTTGACACCTCTTCAATAAAATGGCAGCTGTTGCTGTTGAATCACCCATCCTCGTCTCAGCAGCAATGGTCTTACCCATCCTGGCTAGGATTCTGTCATTGGTCATCCTCGAGACCTAAAATTGGAAAGAGTCAGAAAACGTGTTCCTAACGTTTTCCTCTCAATACAAGTGAACCAACCATATTTGGCTAGCTAACTGCTTAGGTAATGGGACTTGTTACCCATTAATACAGGTCATGAACCAACTGATCAATTTCTAGTTGTAGGCAGCATTACTTGCCTCACAACTTACTACTTACATTCCCAATCAGTCATTGATGAAACCTGACAAGTCCCAATTGGTACACTGATAGTTAATCACTATCAGATGCCCCTATTTTATTGGCAACTCTGTCCAACAGGATCTTAAGCATTCATCCGGATTGATCCCTGATAGATCTGACCAGGCGAATATCCTAAAATCCCCAATTATAGTTACTCTGAAATCAGGGTCAACTGATTTCCAATTTACCTCACATTAGGGAATTATCCACTAGCGATTCCTGGTAATCTAGTAGGCTGGGAATATGGGGAAAAATCCCAACACATTCCCTCTCTTGCCTAGATTTCAACTGAGAAAAGGACTGGGGTAGGAGAACACCACTTCAGCACGTAGTCGAATACTTCATTTGCTCAAGCAGAGTATGATCATCATACTCAACGCTGCTCAGGACAATCTTTGGCATGTGGCTCTCTTCCTCTTCCTCATCACTACCGCCCTTTGAGCACAGTCTCCATGTTCTACTATCATGCCAGGCTGATCGATTTGCTTGTGATAATATTAATCCTGGGATCCAGCCTTCCCCCCATCAGGGCATATGACCCACTGACATATTAAGGACTCTTGGTCTGGCGTCCTCGATTTCCTGATTTTCTCCCCACCCTAAACAGGAGACTCTTTCCATCAATGTTTGTTTTGTGTCCCAATTAAGAATGCTTATTTATGTTTGCCCTTGTTTTCTTCTTCTCAAACCTCTTGGCTCATATCATTATTAATTCTTCTCTGGAGATCTTATCCCATTAATTTCGAGATTAATTTCTCTGAAATTGGAGCTGATTGGATTGTAGAGTGCATAATGTTGACTTCCATATAAGTCTGACATCCCCCCTTTCATCCATCTCATATATCACTTTCCAAGTCATGGTACCAACAGCTACTCAACAGTTTGTCTGATCAAGATTTTTGGCTCTTCCAGCAGATGAGTTGGGATGCATGACGGAACCTCTTCTATGGTCCTTCCAGGACTCATACACCTAGTCTGGCACCAGCGGCTAGTCCTTCCGTGGAATTACCAGAAACATTAACCAACCCTTTGTAAATCAGGCTAGCGATCATTTCAACTGAGTTGTGGCTGATTCTCTCTCTGTCATCAATTCCAGAGTAGGATTTCAAAAATCTCCTGGATTTGGCTCCATTTGCAGATGGACCAAACATCATTGTTGATGCTCCTGAAATAATGCCCTTCGCTCTTGATCGCTCTTATCTTGCCAGGTCAGATTTTTTCTTCCTGAGTTCCTCTTCTGACTTGGACAATACTACAAACCAGCTGTCTTGGCCACCGAGCTCACCATCAGCAACATTATTCATTTTGAACTCCCCTGCAGATTGAGGGCCCAAGTCACAGAGTCTTTATCCTAAGTGCTGAATCCTTCTGACCTTGAGAACATCCTATATTGGGATACCTCCGTTTATGCTCTTTGCTTTGCCAGACAAGTTCTATGAAGTTGGGCCACGAAATTTCCAGCCTCTCCCAGGTTCCATCGCTCCTTCTGCTTTAGCTTCCTAGAAGCTCATAGTAATCACTTGCAGGATGCCATTTGCTCCTTACACAACTATCTCATACCTGACGCTTCCCATCAGTATCTTCTTCTGATGGCTTTGATAGGGGGCATGATTCAGCAACCCTCATCTAGTATCCCTTGTTCGTTGCTGGCCAATATGTCTAGTGTTCTTGATGAAGCCCATCAGCAAGCGCTCAAGGCCAATCTTCCAGCTCTAGTACCATATCAGGATTTCTTGGTTTTTCACCGACTGCCTCTTCCTATACTGTTGCTTCCCTCCCCACTCTGGGTTTTTACAATTAGCTTCTTATGACATCTCAATTTCCCTTCCCCTAGTCTCTTTCTTGCAGGGATCTGCATCCGCTCAGAGAACTTGGTTCTGTGTAGGTTTAACCCTTGCTAGCATCCAATCTCACATAGATTTTGACAGGTTATTCATTCCTACAGTGATCATCCTCCATCCCCCAAGAGGTTACATAGGCGGAATCATCCCCAGATTGAGGATAATCATTAAAAAATAAAATTATAAAATATATCAGTTTTTTTATGTGGTCTATAATATTTCTTTCAAATATTTTTATCAATCTTTTATTTTTTTCTTCTTTTTCCATGGGACTTGACCTTGTTTCAGTTCAGAGGTCCATCTTTTCTATTTTCCCCCAAACTGGGTCCTAGGTTTTCTTAGACCTACCAGTTTTCTATGTTTCAGAGGTCCTTTTTGGACTTAACCATCTAGATTGGTTCAGAGGTCCTTTTTTGGCCTTGACCTAATCATCAGGACATAACCAACTAATGGTTCATTGATCCTTTGGGAACTCTTTTTTGTTATTTTTTCATTGATCCATTGCTTCAAATATTTAGCATGGACTTGATTTACTACTCTCACATCAAAGAGACTCTTGATGGAGTAGGCGTCAGTTGCTGTTTTGGCAATAATCTCAAATGGACCTGGCCACAATCATCCATCTTGTTTCTTCTTTCAAAACCATTCTTATCATAATAGGCAACTCTTTTGCCTATTCAATATTCTTCTAAGGCCGGTCAGTTCTTGTTATCTGTCAATTTTGCTTGTATCCTTTTCTCTAACGTAGTATCAAATGCTTGCAATTGCATCTCAATTAGGATATTTGTCAGTCAGTTCAAGTAATGTTTGGCACTCATCCCCAATGTTGGTTCCACCACCAAATAAAATCAGTGGCAATGCAGCCTTCCTCTCATATATCAATTCAAAAGGCGTTTTTCCCATCTCCGTGTGATGACTGATAATGTAGGCAAACGTCACTGAACTCAGTACATTCCCCACGTGGAAGTTCTTCCTGCAACCAGCTTCCTCAGCGTCATGGCCAGCGTTCCATTCACTCGTTCTACCAGTCCATTCATCACCGGCCAGTAGGGTACAGACACAACTCCTTGATCCCCATTATCTCATTCAATCTCAGGATCACATGAGACGTGAATTTGGTCCCATTATCACTAAGCAGGACCAGCGGGGATCCGTGTCAGTATACTACTTGATCCAGGATGAACTTCGCGGTGCTGGTAGCGTCTACTTTTTCCAGGGCCTTCATCTCGACCCATCTTGTCAGATGGTTGATAGCAACTATTATGTACTTGACTCCCCCTGTGCTCATCGTTAGTGGTCCCATCCTGTCAATGGACACTGTATGCCAGGAAAATCCAGAGTGGACCAGCCAGTATTAAGTTGTATTCTTATGTGGCTTGCGCAGCTGGCACTCCACACAACAAGCTAGATAATCTGTGACATTGTAGTTTATTGACTCCCAGTAGTACTGGAAAATATGGTCAGATGTTTTTCTCAGGCTTCCATACCTGACAACCTTATGAGTGGCTTAAATGGTATCTGCTCTTTCCAAAAGCTTTGGGAATAATTACTTCCCATTAATCATTTTAAAAACTTGTCCATCTTTGGTCTCAGTGTTTTCCTTCACTTTTCTAAGCACACCTTGGATTTCTCAGTGTTTGTTTCTGATTTCTCCGTCAACCATTCTCTGGAATAGATCATCTGTCTGTGGGTATAACATCTGAACCATTAGTAACTGTGATAAGCCATCTGAATTTTGGTGAGAAGCCCCACTCAGTGGACAATCTCGTAATCATATTCCTGTAGCTTAAGTGCCCATTGGGCCAGTTGTCCTTCTGGTTTTCTCAAATTATGGAGCCAATGCAACGAGTAGTGGTCTGTCACCACTTTGAAGTGCGTTCTATGGATGTACGCCTGAAACTGCTTACAGGCGTAAATGACCACAAAGCTTTTACACTCAGTTATGGTGTAGTTCCTCTCATCAGCTGAGAGTGTCCAGCTCACATATGCCACTGGATGTTCATCCCCAAGTTCATCTACTTGACTTAATATGGTGCTGATTGCTGTCAACAAGGCATCAGTTTGTATAGTAAATTCTCAATTGATTTTTGGATATTTAAAAATAGGAGAATCTATTAGATATTGGCATAACTTGTCAAAGAATTCCTGCGCTTCTTCAATCCATAGAAACCTTTTTTCAGATTTTTCAATAGATGGAATAAGGTCTCAGTGATTCATGCAAAGAACCAAATATATCTCTGGTAGTATCTGACCATTCTAAGGAACACTTGGATATCTCGGACACTCTTTAGCACAGCCATCCGCTCTATGGCTTCAATCTTCTGGGCTTGCAGCTGAAATTCATTAAAGTTGATCATGAATCCCAGATAGTCCAACTCTTTCTTGAAGAATTGACACTTCCTCAGCTTAATCTTCAGCTTAGCCATGGACAGTCTCTTGAATACTTCTTCCAGGTGGTGTAAATGGTCAGTAAACATCCTACTGAACACATCGATATCGTCCAAGTACACCAGGACACATGATAACTTCAAGTCTCTCAGTATAGTGTCCATGGCCCTCTGGAACGTTGCAGGCGCATTGCATAGACCCTGGGGCATCCTCGTCGGTTGGTACATCCCTCTGCGTGGTAATAATTGCACATTTTTCTTGATCTTCTCTTGGAAAATCGATTTGCCAATATCTCAATATCAGATCCATCGTGGAGAAATACTTCACTTCTCCCAGTCAATCTAGCGCATCATTGATTCTTGGTAGGGGATACAAATCCTTCTTCATAATCTTATTCAGCTTCCAGTAATTAATTACCACCCTATTAGAGCCATCCTTTTTTACATGATAAGAATCAGACTCGCTCAGTGACTTGATGACGGAACTAGAAGCCTATGCTTCACTTGCTTGCTGATTTCTTCTTCCACTACGGCTTTGGCTGCCTTTGACCATCAAATCAGTCTCATCCTGATTTGTATATTTTCCCTGTGTCAACCTTGTGGATCACATCTTTCGTGCATCCCAAATCATGGTCATCCTGGGCGAATTAAACCTGATACTTTTCAAACAATTTGAGCACCTCCTCTTGCTGTCCTTCCATCAGATCAGCGAGTTGCTCTCAATCAACCAATAGGTTGATACTCTTAGTTACCGCAGCTGGTAATCCCATCTCATCCTAGGTCCCAAAATTATGAAATTTCCTCAGTTTTGCCACCAGGATTATATGAACAGATGCGATGATCTGATTTTTCCTAATCTCCATCAATTTTTCACTTAAATTTGCCAGAAGAACTCGAATTTATCCATGGCCCGGCATTAATATTTCAGAAGCCACCCAAGGCTCTACTCTGTACTTCTTCCAGGGGCTTCAGACCTCTCCATACAGCAGCTCAGGTATCTCTAATGTCAACCCCATGTCAACTATCATCTGTGATCCTAGCGGTATGATTTCTCATTCTTGATCCTCAGTGGAACCCCCAATTTTCCAAGATTTCCATTAGCATTTCTCGTCGCTTCTAACCAACTAATTGGTATTAAATTGGGACAATGCCATCATTGTATATCAAGTTTATAAAATTGTTTCTCATATTCTATGGAGCTTCTCTATCCTTCTGATAGACAGTAGTAACATCTGACCCAATATGGTCAACGCATTTACCTCAAAGTTACATTTAACTCCGTACTTGCATAGAAATTCCGTCCTGATCAGAATGTCGTAGTTTTGGTTGGCCAAAACTATTGCTGGCGCAGATAACACCAAGGATTCAAATCACAGTGACAAAGCGCTATACACTCCACATGAGATGGTGGTATTCGGTCCAGCTTTCCTGTACTCCTTCTTGTGTTCCAAGTCAGGCGAGATCTTCATCCTCTTCACCAGCTTGGTCAAGACAATGTTAATGGGCGCTCTTCTGTCAACAATAGCCCCCACTAGTATTCAATTCACTTGTATATCTATATACATATACTCAGAGCATTGTAAGATAGTGTTTACTGAGTGTATAGCAGCGTTATTAGTCAATTTGTGGGCTTGAATGATTTGCGCTGATAAATCAGATAAATATTCCTTTATTGCGCTGAGGGGGATCAACAGGTTCGTCTCCTCTAATTGTACTTCAGCCAATTCATTGGGATTATTGGCAGCTTGAATCTAGTCCGCCAGTTGTCAGGAGTATGGCTGGGCAACTTCCTTGATTATCTTGGGGTCAAAACCCTTTGCCCCAGATCTTGTCACTACGTTTACATCCAAATTGACCACTTAATACAGTTGATTCTGTATTTCTTTATCTACAAACAGATCACCTATGTCAATTTCCTCGTTTATGATATCAGGAGAAAAAGGATTCTATGCAGCTCTAGACTGTTCCCCATCTAGGCTGTGGGCCCTTTTCCTGACTTCTTTGTGGCAGCAGACTCTTTTGCTTGGACCACGTTAATTTGATCCTTTGTCTTCTTACAATGTACTGCAAAATGTCCCTTCCCTCCACATTAAAGGCAGACCTTCTCTTTCTTATTCATTCATCTGAACTCTTTGGGCTTATTCCCAGCACAACTCAGTTGTTCATCTCTTTAGCACCTTTGTTCCCTTTTGTGGGAATTAAATAGTGTACTGGGTTGGATTTTAAGCTTCTGTTTTAGCATCAAAGGTTGCTCCCAAGATTTTAAATTATCTACCATCTGAGAGGTAGTAATTTCTGTCATATACACAGAAGCCATCATTTGGTGCAAATTATGTTAGGACCAAAGGGCCGCTTGTAATGCAATTCTGTCATTGAAGTAATCCAGTACCTTCACTCCAACCAGGATTTGCGATTCCTGGTAGAACTGATCCGCGAAGCTTGCTAAAGATTTGTCTTTATGGAACTGGATGCCCATAAACTCCTGTTTGCACTTTGACATGCTCATCAGGCTCCCAAATTCCTTCATTATGGCCACCTTGGCCTCTGCATATGACCAGCTTTCCCCCTCCAAGTGGGGAAACACTAAGTTCTGACAGTCAATGTTTAGGCAATTCATGACCATTAATGCCTTTTGAAGATCACCGTATCCATACATAGTCATATCAAACAGTCGTAAAAATGCTGGAGCGTTATCCCAATGGAATTTCAGCAATTTTGGATTTCCCTTAAATTCTTCTGAGTTATCTCTAGCCGATTCTTTAGGTTTGGCCACCCAGCTCACTTGGGGAGTGACTTCAGGCATCATCTCCAAAATGGCGGCAAAAGTGGGTGCATGTTTCATGGGGTATTTGACTTCCCAATTATCATACAAGGACTTCTTTCTTCGGCATCAGATGTCACATATGGCTCACAATCACATCTGTGAGTTTTTAGCTCCTTGACCTGTTTGATCAGTCACTCAATTTCAGCGCTGAAATTTCTCAAATGAATGCAATCCGCTTACCAATCGATTTTAAGATATAAAACCTCTTTTAAATTAAGTCCACTTCTTTATTCTTTAATAAAGTTACTTTCCAAGTAACTCATACCTGAAACTCATGACATTATTGATCCCTTCCTCCAGCTTGGCGACTCGTTCTTCCAAGGCTACAAATTCCTGATGATCCACTGAGTTTAGGGCATTCTGATTAATGGTGGCTAACTCCATCCATAGTTTTCAATTCAACTTTATACGACATCCTTCTAAGTTCTTCTACTCAACTACACCCCTGTAGTGAGCATCAAATTGAAAAATTTATGAATCTGGGATTAATTCAGCCAATAACCCCTATAAACATATTACATGCACAGATTTGGTTCTTGTGTAATTCGTCCATGTTGTATAGTTGTTGATAGAATCAGTTGATAATTGTATGACGACTATTATCTATAGTTGAATGGAATTCTCAGATCTCAGCCCAACACTTGGCCAGTATTTCCTCTCAATATACTTGAGATGTCTCAAAATAGGGATTTATTTCCTTGTACCATCTAACCTGATCTTCTCTAAGATTCCCTGGTTATAGTTTCTCTGGTTTAACACACAGTCAGCAGCAATCCCTGATTTGTTTCTTTTTTCTCTGGATCTCCGTTCAGGTCCTTACTCTTATCCCTAAAGAGTCTCCCAATTATCGCTCACAGCAATAATATCCCTAAGAAAGAATAGAACAATTGAAAGCTGATAAAGTTTACTACAAAAAAACTATATTGGATAAAAACTTCTTTTTTTATTTATGAATTCTAGGGATTTTATAATGGGAATTTGGCGCCCAACCCTCAGTTGTCACCCCTTCAATGAAACGGCAGCCATTTCCATTGAATTACCCATCCTCATCTCAGCAGCAATGGTCTTACCCATCCTGGCTAGGATTCTGTCATTGGTCATCCTCGAGACTTAAAATGGAAAGAGTCAGAAAACACTTCACTAAAGTTTTCCTCCAATACAAGCGAACCAACCATATTTGGCTAGCAACCATCTTAGGTAATGGGACTTGTTACCTAATAAGGCAGGTCACAAACCAACTGATCAATTTTCTAGTTGCAGGTGGCATCGCTCGCCTCAAAACTTACTACTTACATTCCCAATCAGTCTGTAATGAAACCCAACCGATCAATTGGTACACCTGATAGTTAATCACTATCAGATGCCCCTATACATTGACAATTCTGCCTGACGAGATCTTGAGCATTCATCCGGATTGATCCCCAATGGATCTGATCATTTGAATATCCTAAAATCCCCCAAACATAGTTACCTCAAAATCAGGGTCAATTAATTTCTAATTCACCTCACATTAGAAATTTATCCACTACCAATTCCTGGTAATCTAGCAGGCTGGGAATATGGGCAATATTCCCAACAATAAGTGGACCCATGTTTATGATTGATAAAACTTTCACTTTGTGTACTATGACTTCCACCCAGGTCACATCAGTGCTAAAGTGCAGGATTGAAAATATCAAGGGACTAAATGGTTGAATTGAACTAGAATATGAAACAGAGATGTTAGAAGAAATAGTATCCTTGTTGACTAAATTATCAGGGATATTAAGTTCACCAGGAGCAGATATCACATAACATTCTTTAGTAGTATTAAAAGATTTTTATTGAGGCACAGGAGATAGGTCAGCACAGGGATCCTCATGCCCTATGCTGACTCCTCATTTTTTACTTTTCAGCTTGTTTCTTCAAACATTGAGTTTCCATATGACCCACTAGACCGCAATAGCTACAAGGATTCTTCTTAGGTTTAGGTTTAAGTCTAGGTGGCATCACATGGAAATAGAAATGAGGGTTATTAGTGGAGGTTGGATGCATCACACCATTAGGAAAATCCATCAACGCCTCTTTGATGTTGAGAATAGATTTGAAATTTCCTTTAAGAAATTTTAAATGTAGTACAACTGATTATGAGAAGCAAATGCACTCATCACAGCCAAAATGGCATCATCTATGGTAATACAGTCACAAATAGCCAGAGTCTGGGCCTCATGATAAAATATCTTAGAGAAATCTTGTTTTGACTCTCCTCACTTGACTTGGATGCTTATAAAAGCTTGCTTTTGATTAGATAGAATTTGATCACTTCCAAACTCCTTAATAAAAGCAGTTTTCACTTGAGCCCACGTATTGCAAACCTTAAGTTGAGGGACCATGATTTCTTGAGTGAATTGGCTTAAACAAGATGTAATATGCTGAACTTTCTGTTGATCTGTCGCCTCTTCCATTTCTTGCTCATAGAAAAAATGATTAGAATGAATGCTACCTTCACCTGTCTCATACTTATCCTTAAAGGTAGGCTTGAAAGCGATGGGTTAATTACTTAAGACGTGTACACCAGTTACCATGAATCAGCTTCGTTGGGTTTGGACTCAGGGATATAGGCTTGAGTAGGAATTTGGTCAACTTGTTGTCATAAATGTTTGAGATTATCCTGTAAATTTTAAACTCATTGTGTAAGATGATTATTTGCAGGCGATTATTTTAAGTTTGAAATCGTTTTGAGATTACTTCTTGCTTATTATCAAGTACTTTGTTTTTACAGTTAACTTATCAATAGAAGCTATTAACATTGCAAACTGATTATCTTGCGTAGATTGGTTAGCATCACATAGACGATGAACATTATCAACACCATCTAATAAGTTGGTTAGTGAATAATCTGGGTTAGTCAGAAAGCCTTCTAGATATAAGAAACATCCTTGAGCTATGGCACGGATTTGGTTTTAACGCCTGCACTCTTGTTACCACTAGACTCAAAGGTTCAAAATCATGTACTGAAAGCGTTGGACTGAGGGGACCAGGAGGTCCCAGGGGTCCTTGCGAACTTGCGCAACCTGCAGGCCTAGGGGGGGCCCGTTGACCCAAAGGGCCTTGAGGACCTTGTTCACCAGGGGTCCTGGGGTCACCTAAGGAGAACTAGGTGGTCCCAGAGGTCCAAGAGGATCATAAGCACCAGGTCCACCTTCTCAAATAGTATCCACAATTTGGACAAGCTGTTGAAGTAGCCTGTCAAGTTCAACAAAGCGTTCCTCATGTTGGGCCTGCAATTGTCCCAGTTGTTTAGTAATCTCATCTTCAAGGGTAGTGATTCAATGTTGAATAGGATTAGTGATATCATTAATCTGTTGAGATACTTCTTAGCTGATGTAACCCACAGGTCAATTGTCAATTCTCACCAGATGGTTATGTAGAGCATTGATTTCCCTCCTATTATTAAGTATGGCTTCACTATTAACCCAACCAAAGTTAGAAGCAGTCTCATAAAAAGAGGATAGCTGAGAATAATATTGTTGCGCCAAGGTCTAATGGCGTTGGATCTCAAGATGATTTAACCCCAAAATCTGAAGTACATGAATGGCGGGATGCACGTACTTTGGAGATACTGCTCAGTTCTAGTCAAACCAACTTTGGTATGTTGTAAACCCGCTCTGCTAAATAAATCCATCATGCTAGATGAAACCTTAGATTCTCAGTCTTAGTTAGGGAAGGCCCTGGGCTTAATAGACCCCCTTATTAAACCTTTGACCGTTTCTTCCAAATCTGCAGATTGTGATTGATGATTATCCTGGTCAGGGCACTCAATGGCCAAGTCCATAAATGCTCAAAAGTGAAGATTACTGATATTAGCGGAATGCATCTCCTGCCTGTAAGAGTGCACCCATTAGGTGATACTAATTGATTCCTTGGATGAGGGGCTTTCTTTGCTAGATGTATTCTTCGTCGTGAAATTATATTTTCACCAGGTAGCATCAGAAGCAGACCTGGTAGAGTGCACCAGTATTGGTTTTTTGTGATAAATTGTGATATTCAGGCGCTATGAAGGTGAAAATATTAGTTTTGTGGCTCTAGTGAAGGTGGAAACAAGGCAACTAAGTTATCAGTTTCGTTGCAATAATAAATTCCAATCATAATACTGAACTTTGTTATAAATTTACCAAGTTAGAGCTACGTGAGACAGAATAAGTGGTGCTTTATTAGTTAAAAGTGAGGGATATTTGTAGGGGTATATTTGGTAGTTCTTTCTGAGGATCTTTGAGCTTCAACTGAGATAAGATCTTTTCTATAAGAGGACCGATATGCTGATTATTATTAATATACTTGTGATAGTCAGATCTGATAAGGTTCTTATGAGATGAAACTGACCTTCTTGTGGAGGGATTATCCCCTTTGGATTGCTTATCCACTTCAGATTACTTAGCTTTATCCTTCAGAGGAGGCTGATAACTCTGAAGGGTTGATTGTTGTTCTATCCGAGGATCAGATATCTCTGACTGGATTTTTAAGATCTTATTAGACCAAGACACCGAATCTCAATCTTGATTAAAATTGGTCATCGCAGTTGAATTTCTAACACCGCTGGTCCCATGTAGACCTAGGCCTCAAAAGACACATGGTGTGCCCCAATACTAATTATCATTGATGTTAAGAAGTAGGCATCTTTTGTTGATAGGTGGATGCTGTCGTTTTTGCTGATAAGGAAGAGATTAAAACTAGGTGAGGGGAAATAACATGGTTTGGGAAAGGAACAGAACTGGTGTGGCAAAGGGGTTAATCTTTTTCTGTCCAGGCTGGACCACCAAAGATTTGTAAGCAGGTATGTCAGAACAAACTAACACAGGCGCATGGGAAGCGTCATCTTTTGAAATCAATAATGATACTGGCTTAGCGCTTGGTTGGAAAATGAGTCCATGTTGGTGGCTTCAAGAATGAGGATACCATTTTGGAGGTGGGCCAAGTAAAAAGCTGAGGGCACCGGGGCAGTGCATCCATAGTAAAATTCCTTCAAACCCTCAGAGAAAAGCAGACAAAATCATCAATTGGACAGACAGACAACAGACATCATGATACCAATTGTATATGCTTCTGGTAAAAGATGACCACTGCTGCGCCCTTTTCAATGAGGAGGGCAGAAATAATGGAAAATAATGGAAAGTTGATTATTCTAGGAAAGCGCTGGTTAAGTTTAGACTGGCTTGCAAATATGGATGCACAAACACCCAAATGGGAAGCCTGAATGCCAGAGGCGCTGCTGCTTAAATAACTTTAAAATTAATCTGGGAGAGATTTCTCCAGTGAAAGCCAATAGCACATAAATGTAGTTAAGTACCCGTTAATGAACCAGGCTATCACAGCCCTAGGGCCCGTGAGTTTGGGATAAAAAACAGAGATTAAAATTGTAAGTTCAAATTAGATATAGGGAAAAATTGAATTTGGGGTATAAAATTTTTAATTAAAAATAAAGATAAATAATCAACCATCAATTTTCTCATTGTGTTACAACTGCTCAAATAGATGATTTATTTAAGAATAGCTTTGAAAAGCTCAGTATTGGGGCCTAGATATTTGCCTACCCTGGAAAATTTTAAGCGAGGAGGAAAACAAATTATTTTTGAACTGACTTCAAATTGCTGGTGGTGGGCCAAGTCACTATCAGTTCATCCACAGATGCTCAAATTGCTGATTTTCTTTGGTTTCAATACTTGAGTGAAATCTCATCTCACCTGATGGGCAGCGGGAATCTCACAAGGCCACCCCACATAGGGGCAGTCCCATGAGGTTGGGAATGGGTTTGGGGCGCCCAACCTTCCCACACCTGGTCTCTCCATCATCCGTTAGACCAAATGAGAACCTTTGGATGTGGTTTTTGATAAATCTTGGGAGGGTTTCAAACTGGCATCAGCATTTCCCAATGGCCTGATGCCATTGGCAAGTTCCTCAAATAATTCAACATTAAGAGCTTTTTTCATAGAAGGTACATGCCGTTAGGCTTTATTTTCATTATTTCTAGGGTATTTTTTGAACTTGCAATAGCATTATACAATGGCCTAATACCATTGGCAAGTTTTTCTGAGGATTTGAACTAGATGCTTTGGGCTTTGGAAAATACATGCCCATCAGGCTTTATCGCCAAGATTTTGTGATTATTGACTATTAACTAAATATTTTTTACTGTTAATTGTACTCAGCCCCTTTGCTCCAGGCATGTGATGGTTCATTGCCAACTCGCTACAGATCCCCTTAATTCTCCCCATTAATTATTCAGATGTAAGAACTGGGGTTGGGGTGTAATCCTCAAAGGGTAAGATGTAACCCACCGCTTGTCCACCACATGAGTGAGGTCGCCCTTAGAGACGAGGGGAGCTTCTGACCTTTTGGGCCCCTTCTTGGATGAGAAAGGGAACACCCCCAATCCAAATGGAGGTTGAGCTCCCCCAGACTTACAGTAAGTGCCTCAATTTGTGTTTACTGTTGCTAAAATATTTTCTTCCATTGGGGTTCCAGCATGTCAGTATATCTCACAATTTTGTTATCAAAACTTCCTTTCCCTTTGGAGGGATCATTATTAGTTTAGATTCTGGGATAAGGTTCATGTCAGGACTTCAGTCTCAATAAACCTAATTCTGCTCTGATTTCTTAGAAGATTGTTGTGATTTTCATGACATGATCTTTGGCCAAATAACTTCCTGGTGAAATCCTCCTCTTTGTTCTTCAACTTATCGTAAAATCAGAATGATGGGCCTCATCAGAAACCCCTCCGCTCATCAAAGTGTGCCCTAAATTGCTAATTTTTATAATGCATGGACTCAAGAACGCTCCCACTTCTTCTATCAAAAGGGACTAATTAGGTGATATAATTTCATGAGCATCTGGGGTCCTTAAAGGGCTGTTGATTGATGCAAACTGACTGGCTGCCATTTAGGAATTGAGCAGATGCAGAAAATTTTGTCTTGTCAGCCTGAAAATGTTCATGCAAGATGTAGATTGCAACCAAGGATGTCGCCTTGACTTCTGCTTAGGAGCCTTTATGGACTGCTTACAGTCATTTGGAAACGCTGGAGCTAACTATAATATACTGACCTGTTTTGCCCCAGTAGAATGCAGAAAAATTGTAAAATACGCTTACTAGTCTGGATTAAATTTCAACCATTGGCTCAGAAACATGTTATATCCTCTCACATCCTTTTCATCAAGGCAAGCATTCTCTTTGTGTTCAAAAGCCTTGAAGTGGGTGCATATGGGCGCTGGATTATCTACTGTTGCCTGAAACACTTGAGACCACTTTTTATCAAACATGAGGTTATTGGAACAAGGGGTTTTAATAAAACCGTTTAGTTTCTTCGCTCTGGGTTATTACCACAATAGCCTTTCCAGTAAAAAGGTTATTTTTAAGAAAAAAGCGCTGAATTTTAATATGATTTAAGTTTTCTGTAGCAGAAAAGACAGCACAAAGGTGTTGTAAGACGACTTTATGAGTCTCAATCATTAGAAGGTAATTTAAAAAGAAATATTTTTCAATTGTGTTCAATGTATGTGCTTAGTCACAACAATCCGTTGACCCTCAGGGTGGTTGACCATAACGTGCACCTGTGCAGCGTCATTTTCCTCTTTCAATAACTTTAACTTAAAGCCACCCATCTACAGAGAGCAATATGGGCTATCACAAATATGGTCTGCGGGAAACACTTAACTTGATTTTTGCAAAACTTCTCCCAAAGGACTGAAAACTTTGTCTCCCAAGAAAATCTGTAGCCTATGTTCAAACAATTATAATGATTGAGAATGTGGCGTATTAATGTATGCTTTATATTTAGTGTACATTTCAGAAATCCTTCAGGGTAAACCACTGCGAGTTTTTTATTTTGTGCCTGTCTTTCAAATTCTCAGGGGCGTTTATAAACATTGGGCGGTGAAAATCCTTCCCTGTGCCCTTCACTACATTTGACCAAACCTTTTAGTGTTCAGATGTCCTCTCATCTCGGAATACTAGATCATTAAACTAACTTTGTTTAATTGAATTGGGTTCAATAGCGTTTGCAATGGGAAAAAAATGCTTTTATAATAAACTAATTTAATACTAGTAAACTCTAGTATTCTAAATACAAAGTAATTTTATTTTGTTCCATGAGCTTTGCTAAAGTTTACCCTTTTGTCAGCATACCTCAAATAGATTTCAAGATAAATAAGTATCTAATGTTTTTTATTTACAAGATTGACCAGCCTTGTTTACTTTTTAATGTTTTTATCTATTGTTATAATTTTTCAGAATTGTTGAGATAGACTAAAGGGTTTTGCGCAGGGTCAAGCCCACTGAGCAATAGAACAGATGATGTGAAGATTGTTGGTCCAACACACACACATAATATAATATAATATAATAAATAGGAGCTATTGCTCTGACGACTTTTCTTTACTAGTCTTTAATGTTTTCAGCGGATGATTTCAGCTCCTCTCTGATTTTCTTAATAGCAACTCCCATCTCCAATCTACTCATTCCATTGATATATCAGCAACTTTGGTTGATACCAACCATTCTGCTTAGTAATTTGTTCCACCACATCTCACCAGTTCTGACAGAGGTTACTATGTATTAAATTCACAATTACCTTAATTGGAAGCAATACACTCACTATTCATTTACATCGACATCCTTTTATCTTTCATTCGTTAACATAACCCCATCGCCCAATTTGGAGACAATCTAATATACTTTTTCATTCCATATCACCTCACCCTAAAGTGCCTAAATAATCTCAGCTCAGTTTTATATTTGACAGATCCTATCCATTCCACCGTAACAAATTAGAGCTTATCATCCAGTCATATAAGAATCACAACATTACCCCCTTGACTGGACAATAAAGGCTTTTATTGCTTATACTCTTAGAGGAACTTTTAATGCAATTGGTTTATAATCCAACCACTTGTAGGGTCCTTGATGGTATAGGCATCAACGTCTGTCTTCTCAATGACTTCAAACGGCCCAATCCAGATAGTGACCAACTTATGTTTCCACTCAAACCCATGTTGATCATGGAATAAAACCATGTCCCATCTTTGAACTGGGCTATCCAGCTCCTCTTTGCCTGATTGGCAGCCTGTTTTTTACCTTCTAAACTAAGATGAATGATTATTCTTCAGTTTGCAATTTGATTAGTGTAAAGTAAGCGTCATCAGATAAGGTTGTGGGTTATTTCACCAGTTTCTTCACAGGCATAGAACAGTGCTGGAAGAGCAGGGTGTTGTCCATACAGCAATTGAAAGGGGCTCTTCCCCGTGGTGGAATCATAACTAATATTATAGGCGAAGACAGCGGTGGGCAGAAGGGAACTCTAATCTAAGGGTCAATCCACTACTAATTTATGGAGTATGTTCACTGAAGTCCCATTGACCCACTTGATCATTCTGTTGGTCTCAGGGTGGTATGTGGTTGTCAGAAACCCATAAATGGCCATCAGCTTAAGCTTTAGATGATGTGGGAAGTGAAGGTAGTTCAATTATTGGTAAGGAGAACTGAGGACAGCCATGCCTCTGGATAATGTATTCCATTATGAACTTGGCCACTGTGACCACCCCCAAATATCATATTGCCCTTGCTTCAACCCACCTGGTCAAGGTCAATCACCACCAGAATGTATTTTGACCGGTTATCTCCCATTGAAAAGGGCCAATGACATCAATGGAAACCGTATGCCAAGCAAAGTGCAGTTTCTCTAACCATTATGAGGTATTCTGGTGGAATGGTTTTTCCACTTGGCACTGGTGACAGGAGGAGTTAGTGTCAACACATTGAAGTTCATGCTTTCCCAGTAATACTGGGGCCACAACAATTCCATTGTCTTGCACACGCCACAATGTCTGATGGACATATGTGCACTCATGATAATGTTAGGCTGTGCTAAGGATTGCAGAAAGATCACTGTTGAATCAATGATCCACTTATAAAATTCAACATTCTGCTGGAAGGTTGTTGGTAATTTTCCCTCTCAGCTGCAAAATAAGGATGTTTTTGTCAAAAACAGCCAAAAGGGGAAATGTCAGCCATTTATGAGTTTTCAATGATCATGAACAAATTTAATATAAATAATTATTTCATCAGACAAAAGACCTCGATCAATTCTCAGTGGAACCCCACAAGTTGGGATAACACAATTTTGAATACTCCAGGGGCAATAAAAACAATATCAAGCAGTTAGATTACTCTAACTATATGGCAGACACTGGTGTATCACTCAGAAGGTACTTCACCAGCTGAAATCAGGTCCATTCAAGCACTGACGTGGGAACCACCCCCTTTTATAGGCGTGGTGTGGGTCCCCCAAGGTAAAATTATTTTCTTTGATGCGGATTGGTTGAAGTTCATTAAATTGTTACCTTATGGGTATGTATTGCCAAAAGTGAACTCACCATCTGTCATTCAGCCTGAGTGAAGCGAGTACTTTGAGCTTTAACAGGCTGAATGCACATAATTCCTTATTCAGACTGCAACAAGCCATTCTGAACTTATTATTAAAATCCTTTAGACCCTTGATGCAGTTTAAATACTGATTGGTTAAATATTGAAAGGGTTCGGTTTTCTTTCTATTCCCACGCTTTTAATAAAATTTTAAAAACTCTATCTTATTTGTATACTTTTTTTAATTTAAATAAACCATTGAGGAATCCTGAGGCATGAAGCACCAGCAAGCAAGAACGCAGCTGGATTCCTACAAATTGGTGCTCACTACAGGGGACACCTGTACATTACAAAAATTGTCAAAATTTCAGGCTTTAAGCGTGAGTAACCCTCCAACTTTTCCTCTTCAGATTGAATCACGTTTAGTTGCTCTGGAAAAGAAACTAGCAAGCGCTCAATCCTGTCTCAAAGAACTTGAGCAGCGCCAATTAAAACCCTTTTTTAAAAATAAGTACACCCTTGGAGAAAGGAACATTGCTACCTTTTTGTATGTTTATGAAGCTGATATGTATGGCGCAACGGATGAGCAAAAAGTTCAACACATCCTTCCTTGTTTAAGCCGCCTAGCGCAATAGATAATAGTTCCTTACCTGGACCCTCTGCACACTTGAGCGGATGTGAAGGAGGCGCTTTTGGCTAAATTTGAATCATAGCAGAGTCTACACAGGAAAAATAGGCCTTTATGCACCTTAGCTTGTATGAGGGTGAACCACCATTGCCTTTTCCAAAAAATATTTACCTCGCTGCGCAAAGGTTGTTAACGTCTAACATGCTCACTCTTGATGATGCTATCGCCGCCCTGTTAACTGGGTTAGCTTCTCAGCCCTCTCTAGCCAGTCATATCATCTCTTGAAACGCCACTTCAAAAATATCCACAACATAAAGAAGGCTCCTTCAGACGTTGCCAATTTCCATTCATGTGAAACAACCAATGAAGCTAAGGGGAAAACTTCCGTTAAACCGCTGAGGAGTTTTCGCCTGTAGAACAGTTGAGGGGTGAGACCACCTGTGCCTATCCTCCATGGGAAACCTGCTCCCTCAGTGTGATCTAAAAACAGATATCCCTCCATCCTGTAGGTCTAAAACCTATAATTCAGTTACTACCATGCTTCTGCACACACTCACAAAAGCTTCTGTGCCTTCCCCTCCAGCCAAGCTGGTAGTTGCACGCCCTAAGGATACCCATCATGTGGCCAGCTCCCCTATCTCAATTATGGCTTTGCCAGTGGTTGAAAATACCCTTGTGGATGAATCTGAGGGGGGTTATGATGATGTTGGCTACTCTTTATTGGGATCTCAAGCAAAAGTGGAGGTCCCTGATTGATTGATTGCTTAAGGAGTAGATGAAACCACCATACCTGAAGAAACATACCTCAGCCGAATTTATGTGGGCTAAAAGTTATTGAAACTGCCAGAGATGGTGATGAGTTCTTAGCTGGTTTGATTCAACTTCTTCAGCGAGTCCATACCATGAAACTATCTGGGTAAATACCATGAAAAGCACTCAAATTAACCTCCACTTTCCGGCTTAATGAAGTCTTAGCTCTGTCACATAACTTTGAAGGAACACTCACAAAGGTTGAAGTGGTCATTCAAAAAATCTTGGTAATGGCCCCTGGATACTGGCTCCCCGGTTAATGTGATATCTACTAAGCTCATAAAAAAATAAAGCTGGCGCAAGACTTATAGTACAATCAGGAGTTTGGAACCTTTGCCCTTAATAACACTCATGCCATTGGGGCATATTCTTCTCTTCCCATTCGAATTGGGAAGCTCATCTTATTGTCCCCTGTATTGGCCTTGGACAACAACGCCTATGACATGCTCATAGGTACCCAGTTTATGATTGAGTATGAGAGAATAATTAACATGAAGCAAGGTTTCCTCTCATTACTCAACTATGAAGTCTCTTTAATCTTATCCAATAAAGAGCCTGGCAAGAACAAATACTCTTGCCTGGTTGAATATCCCTTTTCATCTATGACTTTACATCATACCACCTTTGGGCGCAACACAAAGAAATTGCAAAATTCAGTGAATGCTAGGGACGGTATCCCTTTCTATGCTGCAGATGAGGTCTTGATTAAGCCTGGTGAACAACGAGTGGTTGACACAAAAATCACGCTCCAAATCCCACACCACTGTTTGTTGCACTCGTAAGTATTGAGGGCTTTAGTCCCTTGGAGCCTCTTGTATTTCCTGTAGTTCTCAACACAGCTTACCAGAGGCCTATTACTCTTCTGTTGGGGAACCTCACCGCAAAGAACATAGTTGTAAGAAAACACCAGAGATCAGCAGAGGCTTGTTAGCCCCTGTGAAAAATGTTGAAAAATTCACTCCATTGACTCTACGTTGGATATGGGCCTTCCAACAAATGCTTGGTATTTACCTTACCCAACGTCCATAACTCAGATGAGCTGACCCCAGATGAGTTGGAAAAAGTTCATACTCTCCTAGACGACTATAGTGACAAGTTCTCAAAGTCAAATACTGACTATGGACATATAAAAGGCTGGAGTTACTCCATCAATGTGGGTGATGCTATCCTACTAGGTCCAAACTTTATCGCAAGTCAAAGGTGGAGGAACAGCAAATGAGGACGGAGCTCCAGCACTTATTGGACGCGGGGTTACTATTTCCTTCAAAAAGCCCTTGGTCTTCCCCCCTCTTGCTAATTAAAAATAAAAACAGAGGTCTATGGATAGTCATGGACTACTGCAAGTAAAATAACCTCATGAAGAAGGATAGATATCCTATCCCTCGCATTGATGACGCCATGGCCCAACTCTCTGGCTCTAACTTCTTCTCCAGCATGGACTTGGCCAGTGGCTATTGGCAAATGGACCTTTCTCCTCGGGATTAGTAGAAATTTGCTCTTATTTGTAGTGAGGGTCTCTTCCAACCCACACGATTACCTCAAGGGTTGTGCAACACACCTGCCTCTTTCCAGCATGCGATGGATCATATTTTGCAGGACCTGAAGTTAAATTATGTCATCATCTATATCGATGACATTACAGTGTTCTTAAAAGCCTCCAATAAACATCTTGATCACCTTAAGGAGGTGTTTCAGTGGTTATGTAAGTCAAATATCAATTTAAAACCCTCAAAGTGTACCTTCTTCCAAGGAAATTAGATTTCCTTGACCAATCCATTTCTCAAAAAGGAATTCAATCTATAGAGGACATGGTCAAAGCAATCTCAAAAATGCTTCCTTTAAAAATCTACGGGATATTGAGGCATTTTTAGGGATGATGGGGTATTAACATCAATTCATCCCTAAGTTCGCCCAACTCAGCGAGCCCTTTGTCCGCCTAATAACCAAGAATACTCCTTTTCAGTGAGGTGCTGAACAGAAGGCCGCTTTTCTGACGCTGAAGTAACTGCTGCAACGCCCTATCCTACAGCACCCAGACTATAATATAAATCTTTATCTTATTTAATGACGTCTTGTACTACGCCATTGGGGCCATCTTAGCCCAATTAGATGAAAACGGTGTAGATCATCCTGTATCCTATTTTAGTAAGATGCTGTCAAAGGAGGAATGCAACTAAAGCGTTACAGAGAAGGAGTGCCTTGCCGTTTTGTTAGCTGTTAAGCATTACCGCCCTTTCCTGTATGGGACTACCTTAACTGTAATTACCAACCATGCTTCGTTGAATTGGCTACAGAACATGAATAATCCTACTGGCCGGTTAGCTTGCTGGGCTCTAAAGCTCCCGCATTATGATATGAAAATTGACCACCGTGCTAAACCCGTCACATGAATGTTGATGGTTTGACTTGGCTACCAATCCTTCACTTAGATAATAGTGAAGCAGATTAGTTACACGACCTCTTAATGACCTCAAATGAATGGGAGGATGAGGATGAGCCTGTTCAGAAGATGTTAGCCTGGAACTCCTTAACACCAAAGTGGAGAACGGGAAGATGTATAAGCAGGTGTGGGCAAGATGGCTGCCTTACCTTTGACCCTCGGAACGCATAACTGCTATCCTAGAAACTCATTCCACTATAGGTCATGGAAGGGCAAAGAAAACTTATGAGTGGATTAAGAATCTATATTATTGGGAAGGAATTATGGAATCTATTGTTGACGTCTTGGAAGCCTGCCTTACGTGTAAGAAGCAATCTGGTTTTAATACTAGATACCAGTATCAACCAACTACCCCTCAACAACCGTTTCACACCATCAGTCTGAATGTAGTAGGTCATCTCCCTTAGACTACTAGTGGAAACAGATTATCCTCATTGCCATTGACCACTTCAACAAGTGGGTTTAAGCCGCGGCTCTCCCTGATCAAACGGCCAAGGCCACAGCCACCTTTTTAAATCAGAACATTTTCTCTCAATATGGCTGTCCTCAAGTACTTCTCTGCAATAACGGTAAGAACTTCACCTCCAGAGTAGTCAAAATCCCGGTTACCTCCATGGGACCCAACAACTTTTCTCAGCTCTGTACAATCCCTCTACCAATGGGACTATGGAGAGAGCAAACGGAACCTTGGTCTCCATCCTACAAAGATGGCCTCTTCTGATCCACTTCACTCGGATCAATTCTTTCCCAGTGCTCTTATGGCCTACATATTAGTTATCACTGGATCTTGAAAATTTCCCCATTCCGGAGTTTGTATGGGCGGGAACCAGGAATACCTGCCCTTTTATCAAAATATGTATTCTCCTCTATAGTTGAGGATCCTGAGAAAGTCATGAGAAGATTGGCTAAGCGCATCATCTAACTCCAATCTGAAGGTATGACCAATTTAGCGGAAACGGTGACAAAAGAATGGCAGGCTGCCAATGAGCTCCAAACCCCCTACATACATTCCAAGTGTCTGACATGATATTATACTACCATAACTGCATCACTCTTGGAAGCGGTAAGCTTGGATCAATTTGGAAGGGTCCTTTCACCATCACCTATAAAAGAGGCAATGAGTACTCCATAATATCCTTGGCTACAGGGATTACCATCAATTGGGTACATGGCCACTTCCTACGGCCTTGTTCTCCCCCCAACATTCTTGAGGGGGGTGATGTCAGACAATTGCCCTCTCAGCTGCAAAATAAGGATGTTTTGAGTCAAAATCAGCTGAAAAGGGGAAATGTCAGCCATTTACGAGTTTATGATGATCATGAGAGTAAATTTGATAATAATGATTTCATTGGACAAAAAACCCTGGTTGATTCTTGGTGGAACCCTGCAAATTGGGATAACACAATCCTGAATACTCCAGGGGCAAAAAACAATATCAAGCAGTCAGATTACTCTGACTATGTGGCAGACACTGGTGTATCACTCAGAAGGTACTCCACCAGCTGAAACCAGGTCCATTCAAGCAATGACGTGGGAACCACCCCCTTTTATAGGCGTGGTGTGGGTCCCCCAAGGTAAGATTATTTTCTTTGATGGGGATTGACTGAAGTTCATTAAATTGTTACCTTATGGGTATGTTTTGCCCAAAGTGAACTCACCATCTGTCATTCAGCCAGAGTGAAGCGAGTATTTTGAGCTTTAATAGGCTGAATGCTTATGATTCCTTATTCAGACTGCAACAAGTTATTCTGAATCTATTATTTTATCCCTTAAACCCTCAATACAGTTTAAATACTGATTGGTTGGATATTGAGAGGGTTCAGTTTTCTTTCTATTCCTGGTCTTCTGATAAGAATCTTAAAAACCCAACCTTTTATTAATATTTTTAATTTAAATAAACCATCGAGGAATCCAGTGGCCTGAAGCACCAGCGAACAAGAACTCAGCTGGATTCCTACAAAGTTATTGACTCTCATATCATTCAATGCTTTTATAACTTGCGGTGGCTCATTGTCTACTTGCAGCTGAGTATCTCATTATACATTGTCACTCAAATCTGCTGTAACTTCAATTGTTGGTAGTCTCAACTAGCAATCAGTGTTATGGTGTTTTTCTACAGGATGGTAGAGGATCTCAAAGTCATAAGCCTGCAGTTTCGACCCATCGGGCTAGGCGCCCTTCAGGATCCTTTAGGTTCTGCAACCAGCATAATGAAGCATGATCTATTACTAATTTAAATTTCACTTCATGCAAATACACCTGAAATTGCTTGTATGCATAGATCATTGCTAATCACTCCCACTTGTTCACAGTATAATTGCACTCATGGCTGTTCAAGCTCTGACTAAAGTATACTATGGGGAGCTCCTCACCCTTATTGTCTTTTTGAAAAAGGACCGCCCCAACAGCAGAAATGGACGCATACATCTGAACAATGGGCTCTTTCCAAAATTTGGATAATACAACACTGGCGCACTGATTAGCGCTGTTTGAAGTGTATCAAAAGAGTTTTGACAGAGTTTTGTCCATTTTAACACGGTACTCTTTTTCAATAATTTGAATAGAGGTCCTCTAATACAAATAAAGTTGGGTATGAAGCGTCAATAGTAGCCGACCATCCCCCAAAAAAAACCTGAATGTCTCACTGAAAGTTAGGCGTAGTCAATCTGCAAATAGCCTCTACGTTAACTGGTTGAGGTTTCAGCCCATTTGCATTTACCACAAAGCTGAGGTATTCCAGCTGATCCTTAAAAAGTGACAGATATGAGGTTTGATCTTGATGTTGTCCTTGGCCAGCCGGCGGAATACCTCATCTAAATGGTAAAACTTCTCAGAAAACGTACAGGAGAATACTTTTATATTGTCAAGGTATATGAGGACATATGACAGCTTCAGGTCACCAAGGATAGTGTCCACCTCTTGTTAAAATGTAGCCAGGGTATTGCATAGCCCTTATGCATATGGGTTGGTTGAAAAAGCCCTTTTGACATGATAATGGCACATTTCTCCTGTTCTGCCGTGGGTAACTCAATCTTCCAAAAGCCAGATATCAAATCCATAACTGAGAAGTAACGAGCTCCTCCCAACCAGTTCAATGCATCATCAATTTGTGGCAAGGGGTATGAGTTTTTTTAGTAATGATTTTGAGCTTACAGTAGTCTATTACTACCCAGTTGGTACCGTCCTTCTTTTTTAAAATTAGGATGTGTGAAGACCATGGACTCTTCGATAGTTCAAGAATTCCTTGTATCAGCCTCTTGTCAATTATCCCCGTGATGACTCCTTCTGCTGTTCTAGATCAGCAGATTGGCTGGGACCTGATGGGGTGATGATCACTCATATCCAGTTGATATACAATTCCCCATGCACACCCTAAATCATGGTTATCAATGGCAAAGATCTCCTTGTGTTTTAAAATAAAGCTTCCGCCTGAACTTTATGGTCTTCTGTTAACCCCATTAAATTCTCACATGGCACAACCATCATTACACCAAGCTGTGGTTCAATGGGCAGACCAAATTCATCCAACAAACTGAACTCAAGAACCCAGAGGACCTCCTCAACTAGGATAAAATGTAAATATGCTACTATTTGGTGCTAGAAGATTTGCATCGGTCCATTATGGAAGATTTTCTACCTTGACCTTAATCTCCCCATGCCCTGGGAGTATAATGTTTGGGGCCACGTGGGGCTCAATCTGTGATTGCTTAAAGGAGCCCAATGACCTCCTCATAGTCCAGCAGGCATTTCCACCTCTAACTTGGTGTTTATTATTACTTGGTGTCTAGAGGGGATAGATATAAGGCCAGCAGCTCTATGCGGTAGCCCTTGATATTCATATGTTTGATGGGGAAGGAACTGGGTCTTTCTCTTTAGTCGATTGTAATGAGCTGGAATCACCTCATCACTATAAGCAAGGTTGATATTCCTCATGTGCACTGAGTCCTTCGGCACTCCACTGGAGGTAAAGTAAATCGGAATCCATTGTCCCAAAAGTTCATACATCTCCTCTGTCATATCAACAACAGCCCCATAACGTCGCATAAAAGTTGTTTCAATCAACATGTCATAATTATCGTCTTGAAACACTATCCCTGGGGCTACAATGACACTTGACCCAAATTGCAACAATAGCGTGCTATATGATCCTTCAGAGACTGTGGTATCTGCTCCAGTGGTCCTATATACCATCCGGTGTTCTACATCAGGCTTTAATTTCTCTCAGCCACCAACTTAGTCAAAACTATCTTGACTGGAGCACCCGTATCAATTATAGCGTGGACATGGGTTTTTGCTATAAAAATGTCACAGTATATACACTCCAAGTAGGATGAATCCTGTTTGTGTACAATGTGGACATTTAACGGATCTCTTTTTCCTAGAAAGCTCATAATACCCTCATTAACTTTAGGATACCCTTTAATAATTGCATCCACTGGGAAGGCGACGTCTACTCCTCTCAGGGAAAGCTCATCTGTAGATGGTTCCAGTTTGTCTGAAGAACTCTGTTCAAACATTTGACATGTGTATTGCTTTGGGTGCCCTAGAGATCCATCATCAGCCGTGTCCTTAGCTTGTGTTTGTGTCAGTACATTTACTCCCCCACCAGCTGCTGATATAGGAATATATCATCATACTGGGGGGCTTTCACTGCATATACTCCAGTAGATTCAGGTAAGATGTTTGGATTTGGGGTAGTGAAGGTAGAGAGTTCCGTCTCTATTCCTCTCTAACTTTTCCCCGGTTGCATTGACCCTGCTGGACGTAATGGACCCATCAATTGTGGCAACTGCATGCCAGGTGTCCAGGGTGACCACAATTTAAACAATTTACCCCATAGGGCCTGCATCCTTGAATATTGTAAGTTGGTGAATGTGGAAAGTTGTACTGAAAGTGCTCAGCATAAATAGGACCAGGGAGATAGAATAACTGCTGATGGCCAGCATAATTAGGAATAGGGTCTTTATACCGTTGACAATAAGCAGGTATGGGGAGTGTAAGTCAAGGGAACGTCCCCTGTGTGTCTATTGGGCCCTCTTCCCATTTCCGAGTAAAAAGGCTCTGAAGAGAGTTGCTGTACCCCTCATCACCCAGGGCGACCTCACCCACATGGTAGAAGAGCGCTGGGTACAGCCCTCCCTCTTTGGATCCCTCCCCCAATGCCCACACTCACCTCGCCCAAACTTAGACATATGATCAGGGAAATGTGCGCTGAGATTGCCAAAATTAAGTCAATCAGTCCAAAAATGAGTGGAAATGAGCCCAATGATCAAAATCCACATAGTCAAAAAGGAACAAAGATTGATTAATTAGCCGGAATTGCTGACAGTTTTGATTCAGCCAACACCATTATCATCAAAATTAACCACTCCCAAAATCATTGAGGATCATCCCTGACGTTCAGGTAGCAGCATTGGAAACCATCAACGATAGTTTGAAGCTCCCTTCCAGAAAATCAGGCATTACATCTAACACAACGCTTTTGACTGAACAAATGACCCAGCAACTGGCATGGGCGGGTTGGGCATCCCAAACCTGTTCCCAACCAATTGGGACTACCCTTACGTGGGGTGGCCCTGGGGGATTCCCGCTGCTTGTCAATCCAGATGCCATTGCACCAACTGTTTGAAATGCAGTCGAGTCTCAGTTTGAGCATTAGAGGTTGTCCAACAGTGACCCGCCTGCCGCCAAACTCTTTGATGTCAGTTCCCAGTGAGTTATCTGCCCCATTCCCAAATATTTTGGCGGTTAGGTTGAATTTGAGGGACCTTATTTTGGCTTATTATCTCATCAATTGACACTATTTAATCAGTTGCTTTGCACTGAGAAAATTGTTGGTCGAATTTTTCCTTTATTTTCCATTAAAACCTTTTTCCAAAATTTTGTTTTTATGTTGAAAAATAAACCGCCCTTTCAGTGACACTCACACACCCCTCAGGGTTACCGGCCATATTTGTCTGGTATTTTGTTATGTGCCTGTACGATATTCTGGCTCACCAGCAGCTATTGGCGAAACTCCTTTCTAGTTTCATATCCGTCGTACCAGCAGTAGTGCCTTTGGCATTCTGGTTTGCTGTTTGGGTGCTCAGGCACCTATGCTGGCAGGCTGGTCCAATTCTAACTTAATGATTGCCTGACATAATCGACCAACCATTATTCCTAACCATTTCCATCATTCTCGTTGATATTGGCGTAGCAATGGCCCCTTCTTTTCAGCTGAACCAGGTTGTGAAGAAAATTCTCCTTGTCCATAATAGCCTAGTTCCACTCAAAATGTCAAATCCACACCCCATAGTTGCCGTGGCTATTGTGCCCATGTCAGTAGGATCTGAAAATCTGACTTTCAGCGAGCTTACTCCCCCTATGATCCTAGCAGTTTCCCCTGACTCCACTACCATCTCTTCGGTATCACTGGATTTATACACTATTACCAATAAAGAGAGCTTCACTTACTTTTTATTTACCCATGAAGATTAGTGTTGGGTCCCAACACGTCTCCTTTGAGGTCTTGGTTGATACCAGAGCCGAGGAAATTTTAAAGCATTCAACTGGCTCAACAATTGGAATTTGATCTGTATGCAGGCTCTTTGGTGATGGTTGCATCGTCAGCCTCCCAAACCTCATACCTGGTTTACCGGCCAGTTACATTCTCAATACACCAGTTCAGCTTCTGCAATCAGTTCTCAGCGATGCCAAACTTGGTGTTCCCAGTTTTCTTAGGAGTTGGATGGTGGCGTCAGCAACGTGTTAAGATTCATCTAGAGTCAAATATGTTGTTTTTTGCCAATGATTAAACTGAAAGAGAATTTCATTCAGTTAATACTCTCAAGAAAGCCCAAGGTCGTAGCTCCATAACTTCCATCGTTTCCCCTTTAACCTTCTGTCTGATTTTCCTGAAGAATTAATGTGCTACCAGAGTATTTTTGATTCCAAGAAGGTGAACCATCTTCCTCCTCACACCAAATTTGAATGTGGATTCTGTACAACGGTACAGTTGGTGAATATCAACTGCCAGTTGTATCCCCACACAGCGGAGGAGGAGGTTGCGCTCAACACTTGGTTAGATGGTATGCTTAAAAAATGGTGGTTGTTTAAAGAGACATCACCGGTTGCATCCCCCATCATCTTTGCCAAAAATGCTGATAATTCCCTCCGCCCCTGTATGGATTACGGCCACTTAAACAAAGTTACAGTTCGCAATCCCTACCCCCTGCCCCTGAAGCAAACAATCAGCCAAGCAATTGCTAAATCTTGTGTGTTTTCTAAATTGGATCTTGTCAATGCCTTCAAGCAGATTTGGATAATGGAAGGACAAGAATGGCTAACAGCAATCCAGACAAAAAGAGGCATTTTACAATTTCATGTGATGCCCTTTGGCCTGAAGAATGCCCCCACTACGTTTCAACAAATGATTGACAGTGTACTGGGTAATCTCCAGTTCACTTGCATGGTCGCATATATTAACAATATTCTGGTTCACTCCCCAACTCCCAAACAACATGCTATTGGATTGGAAGCAGTTGTGGTTGCCTTGCACAAGGCGGGATTGTTCGTCAATCCTTCCAAATTTGAGTTCTATAGAGATAAAGTTACCTTTCTCAGGAACCTCACCCTTAAAGATGGCTAAGTGATTCCCCCTAATAAGTTGAATGCTATCTGGGAATGGCCTACCCCAACTACCCAGAAACAATTATGGAGTTTCTTGGAAACCATTATTTTCTTGGAAAAATTTCCCCAGCCCTTTACCAGTTAGCTGCCCCACTCCACCACCTCACAGGCAAGGATGTACCATTTCGCTGGATGGCTGAATGCCAGCAGGCGTTTGAGATGATCAAAGAAGTGTTTTTATCTTCTCCCATCCTGAAACACGTGGATCCTGCCAAGCCATGTATCATTGTGTGTGATGCCTCCTTGATGGCAGTGAGGGCAGTGCTGCTCCAAGAGCACAAGGGCTTAGAACATCTGGTCACTTATTTCTCCCAAAAATTTACATATATGGAGCAATCCTGGGCCATCTATGATAAATAGTTGGCAGTCGTAGTATGGGCATTGACTCAATGGCAGTACCTGTTACAGGGTGCCCAGCATATGTCAACTGTTTGCACAGATCACCAAGCTCTCTTGTATTTCTGTAAACCTCAAAAATTGGCTCATTGACAAGCCCAAACCTATTTGGAGTTATGCAGTTTCAATTTCAAATAAAAATTCATAAAAAGTGCGCTTAACATACTTCCTGATTTTCTCAGCCGCAACCCTACCCACTGTCCCACAGATTTGGAAGAAGTGGACCTCATTACCATGATTTCCGCTGCTCAAATTTTGTCAATTGTTCCCCCTGTCATCTCTTCCGCTGCCCTTGCATCTGACACCCCTCTTGTTGCTCAGTTCATAGCAGGCCTAATGACCTGCCCCAAAGGGGTGGTGTTATTCAAGCAATTGGCTCTTCAAAATCATAAACACTCTATGTACTCCTTGGTGGAGGGACTCATCTATTTTAGGTTGCAAATTTGGGTTCCCACTCTTTTCTCAGCCGAGGTATTTTGTGTGCATAATGACCCTCCCACGATTGCCATCTGGGCAACAAAAAATGCATTAAATTAATAAAATGAACCTATAGCTGGGTGGGCTTAACTAAGGAAGTTCTGGCTTGGATCACAGATTGCGTTACCTGTGCTCGGGAAAAGTCAGACCGCTCAGGAAGGAAGGGCCTCCTACACCCATTACAACAGGCGGAGGGTCCATGGACATCAGTGTCCATGGTTTTTATTGCAAACTCCCTGTTCTAATGGGTTTATGGCAGTGATGGTGGTGGTCAATCGCTTCACCAAATTTTCCCTATTTATTCCCTGTACTTCTGTGATCACATCTGAAGAGACCACTCAGCTCTTTGTACGCCATGTGTTCTCGATGTTTGGCCTCCCACAGGAGATCATTAGTGACCGCGGACCCCAATTTACAGTGTGGTTTTGGAATGAGCTTTTATCCATCCTAAAAATCACCCCTTATCATTCCACCGCTTACCATGCCCAGTCCAACAGACAAACCAAGCGGGTTAGCCAAATTTTGGAACATTATTTGCGTTGTTACGCTTCAGCCGCCCAGGATACTTGGGCCAATGACCTCCCTCTCACCCAATTTGCCTATAACAACGGTACTCACACCTCGATGGGGTTTTCTCCTATTAAGCAACGTTAGGTTATAATCCCTCCTTTTTGGTCAGTACCTGTATACACCCAGAGGTTCCTGCTGCTGCAGATCATGTTGATCATATCCGGTCTAACCAGTCCATAGTGCAGGAGCACCCCAAAAAGGCTATCAATGATTATAAATGGTTTGCAGATCGCAAATAGCTTCCTGGTCATGACATCATGTTGAGCTCTCACTTTATGTTAGACACTCGCCTATGCGGATGCTGATACCATCCTGGAAGTTTGCAAGCAAGCGTTTGGGTCCCCCACCTGGTGGAGGAAGACTTGAGCAATGGTGCTTTTTGGTTAAAATTGACAGCTCATTGGAAGCACCCCATCTTCCACGTGTCTCTGTTGTCCCCATCAAGGGGATCATCCCTGCCAAACCCAAACCAATTGTGATAGAGGATGAAGAAGAAGCTGAGGTGGAAAACACCTTAGCGTCCCACAAATCCTGACATTCAGTTCAGTATCTCGTGGCCTGGAAAGGGTATCTGGCTTACAAGAACAGTTGAGTTATGGCTCATAATTGCGCTACCTGCATGGAACTGGTTGAAGAGTTTCACAAATCCCACCCCAACGCCCCCCATCCCCCCCAAAAAAGTCACAACAGTCATGGCGATCAAACTACCCAAGTCGCACAAAAATGTGGCCCATATGAAGTTTTCCAGCGGTGGTGCCCTTCCTTTGGAAAAAGGAAATGGTAATGTAAGTCCAGGGGAAAATCCCCTGCGTGTTGATTGGGCCCTCTTCCCGTTTCTGAGTAAAAAGGCTCAGAAGAGGGTAGCTGTACCCCTCGTTATCCAGGGCGACCTCGCCCACGTGGTAGATGAGCGCTGGGTAACATCCCTCCCTCTTTGGATCCCTATACCGGTTCCCACACTCACCTCGCCCAAACTTGTACATCTGAACAGGGAAATTTGCACTGAGATCACCAAAATGAAGTCAATCAGTCCAAAAACGAGTGGAAATGAGCCTAATGATCAGAATCCAAATTGTCAAAAAGGAACAAAGATTGTTTCATCAGCTGGAATTGCTGATGGTTTTGATTTGGCCAACACCATGATTGTCAAAATTAACCCCCTCTAGAAATCATCAGGGATGATCCCCAACGTACAGGTAGCAGCATCGGATACCATCAATGATAGTTCAAAGCTCCCTTCCAGCAAATCAGGTGTTATGGCTGACGCAACACTTTTGACCAAAAAAATGGCCCAGCAACTGGGCACATGCGAGTTGGCATCCCAAACCTATCCAACCTATTGGGACCACCCCTACGTGGGGTGGCCTTGGGGGATTCCCGTTGCTTGTTGGGCCAGACGCCATTGCACCAACTTCTGGAAATGCAGTTGAGTCTTGGTTCAGGCGTTTGAGGTCAAACTGACAGCAACTCAGCCTGCTGCCAAATCCTTTGATGTTGGTTCCCAATGAGTTATCTTCCCCCATTCCCAAATATTTCGCTGGTTAGGTTGAACTTGAGGGATCCAATCCTAGCTTGTTTCCTCATCAATTGACCATTATTTAAACAGTTGCTTTGCACTTAGAAAATTGTTGGTCAATTTTTCTTTTATTTTCCATTAAAACCATTCCCAAAATTTAGTTTTTTATGTTGAAAAATAAACTGCCCTTTCCACTGACACTCACACACCCCTCAGGGTTACCAGCCATATTTATTTGGTAATTTATTATGTGCCTGTACGAGATTCTGGCTCACCGGCAGTTATTGGCGAAACTCCTTTCTAGTTTCATATCCGTCATACCAGCAGCAGTGCCTTTGGCATTCTGGTTTGCCCTTTGGTGCTCCAGCACCTAGGCTGGAGACTAGTCTAATTCTAACTTGCTGTTTGCCTGACATGGAGGACCTAACAGCTGGGGGTAACTCGGTGGAATATGAACTGGACAGGCGATTTTCACCTAATAAGCTGTTCCAGCGATGGTAGCAGAAGGTTTCTGCTCTGTATTGGGTGGAGGAAATTGGCGGATATATGGCACAAGAACTGAACAAGTTTAAGAAAGGGTACATCTTCATCCAACATTGGGGTCTTGACATTGTACAGTTCATGGTATGACTTCACATATATGACATTGAAATGCATACATCAGATTTGGTTAAAATCTCTGCCCCAGTTAACATGTGGGTTTCCACTTTGAATCAATCAGAAAATGCAGTGAGAGTCTCATTATGCTGAAATCCAATGGTTAAGAACATAAACTTCCACTGCGCCATCTTCATGATTCCTCTGAATAACCACAGAACAGTTTCCCTTACTTCTTGATAGGTAACAGAACTGTTTGGAAGATAGCTATTAACTTGGTCAGTGCTTCTAACATCTAAGATGGATATTAACAATTATGCTTTACTCCGATCTGAAGCTCTTTGTTGTAAACTAAAATTGCTTAAAGAAACCATGGATGTTCCCAACACGATCAAACGGAGGCAACTTATCAACAAAAACCTCCTGCAGAAGCTCCTCCTTTCATTTGAGCATAGCATCCAAGGCAAGCTTGCGTTCTGCATATTCAACTGGTGCAGCACATCATGTAGATCCCCCATTAAATCAAGCCTGATGTGCCATGGCTGGCAAATGAAGAATATTTATTGTTTTGCGAATGATCAATGGCTTATGTAGTGAGTATCACTGTTATAATTTCTTTGGAAATTGTTGATATATGCCAAAGGGTTTTTGTGCAGGGTCAAGCCCACTGAATAATAGAACAGATCATATGGTGATCATCAGTCCTTTACACATGTAATAAATATAATAAAATAAATGTAAGCTATTTCTCCAACGGCTCTTTTTTACTAATCTTTAATGTTTTCAGAGGACACTTACTGCTGCCTTATCAATTTCTTACTAACAACCTCCCTTCTCCAATCTACTCATTCCATTGATATCTCAGCAACTTTGGTTGATATCAACCATTCAGTTCATTAATTCGTTCCACCACATCTCATTAGTTCTGACAAGGGTTACTGTGTATTAAATTCATGATCACCTTAATTGGAAGCGATCCACTCACTATTCATTGTACATCGCCATCTCATTATCCATTGTTCGTTGACGTCACCCTATCACCCAATTTGGAGGATATCTAATATTCTTTTCCAATCCAATATCAACACATCCTAAGGCGTTTAAATAATCTTAGCTCAGTATCATATTTTGCGGATTCTACCCATTCTACCATACCAACTTAGGGCTTATTGTCCAGTCATATCAAAATTACATCATCTATTGTTAAGGAAGTTTGAACAGGGTATGGACACTTCCAGAAAAAAAGTACTAAAAACAGTAGACAACTAGACATGTAAAAGTAAGCAAGCATCTGATTTTTCAACTAGTACCTCTAGGTTAAATGCATTTTTGTTGTTAACTTTCTATATATATATACCTTATGATAGAGAAGAGTGAAGAAAGAATCCAGTTTGGATAAACTAAACCGTTAATCATGGCTAATAAATCTAGCTACTTTAGTCTAGAAAAACAAACACCCGAGTTTGAAAGTGATCAAGTAGGTGGAAATCTATCAATTTTCTTCATTACTAGTTATTGTGCCTTTAAATGCCTCCATAAGTTAAGTATATATGATCATATTGATACTACACTTATTAGTGATAAGAGTGATTCAGGTATAGGGGATTTTAGATAAAGCTCAATCATGTCACTTGATAGTGAAGTGTCATGTAATCTGTTTACAATATGATAAACACATCACTTCACACCAGATTGCTCCAGATGGGGAACACAGTTCTATTAAATAAAGAACATCCATGGTTCTCAACATACTACACAGGATACATGCACTGTTTTGTAATTTGTTTTGACCAGCCATTCTTTACTTTATTTTATTCATTATGGACTAAGAATTTAACTACTTGAACTTTACACCAACCTTAATCTGCCAAATTAAGTTACGGCGGATTACCTTGTCCACACACCCAGTATTATATATGTAGCTGCATAGCTATTGAGGAAGATGTCTTATCTCCCCACCAATAATTATTCCTGAGTCTTTCCCTATTAAATTATGAGGCATTATGGCATCATGAATCAAATCCCTTTACATTATTATCTTTTCTTTTCCTATTTTCTCCTTTGCCATGCTAGTAAAAAATAATTGTTAAGGATTTACCCCTAATAATCCAAGCCAATGAAGTATACCATTTTCCAGAATAACTAAACATGGCTTTGTACTCTAATATGAAGTTTGTTATGATGGGAATGTGAAATTGTGGCAAAATTTTCTTTTGACCTAGCTAATCTTTAGCTTCTAAAATAAAAACCTTTGATGATACTCTTTTATCATCTGCCGAGAGGAACTGTCTACATAAAGCTCCCTATTTACTCTTATCAAAATAGATACAGTTGTTATTGACGCCTTAGCGCCAATCATAACATTTGGTGCTCACTACAGATTGCCACTTTTGGTACCCTGTCTTATATTAAAAATACACCAACACTCAAAAAATGCAATAATCAAGTGATGACAGTTGAGGTGACCCGCCTTATATTCCTTATGACAAAACTGATTATGGGGAGAGCCCATCACACCAAAGCATAATGGCTAGTTTTTCTGGAGCATAAGATGCAAATGAACTTGTGGAAAAAGCAATTTTGCTAATGCTGAAATCTTCCAGGAATCAAAAGCTTTACAATGCCTGGTCCAAACTCAGGGTTGGAATTCTAAAACTTACCTTTTTAATTTATTTTTTATTAAGCAGCATGATACAACTGAACAAAAATTGGCAGCGTAGTGGCTGCACTTACTATTTTATCAAAGCAAATTCGCCAGGTGTTAAGCGTTCCACTTATAAGTATAGGCCGGCATGGCCGCAAGCTAATTCATCAGCTTCTACTTCTGACGATTTTACAAATAAAGTTTGAGCCCAGGGGCCCAGCGTGTTAACAACTGTTCCTTTAGTGGCTGCTACCACCAGCCCTGCCGTGGAGACTGAAGCTTACATTAATTCTGAACTGTCTGTTCCTGAGGTGCCTTCTCCCTCAGTTAACATTGTCAACTTGACCAAATTCGAGACAGGGAAATTTAACACTTTTGTACGGTTTTTTAAAAAGCTATGAGAACCACTAATGACCATACAAATGGCCACAATGATGAATTTAATGGATCATTATAGCCAAGAGTTAGTTTTTAAAAAATTACTGAAGCTTGTATGAATTATCTCAGCGCCAAGAAGATCATTATTGATGAGTTTGGTGGAGCCAAACTACTGATAGGTCATAAAACCACTTTTCTGCTATTAGCTCTAAACCAGGAGAAGGAGTTTTTATCTTTTCTGATCGCTTTAACTAAGAGTATCAAGTATTGCTTAGGCCCAGGTTCTGAGCCACTTTGATGCTTAGATCACTTTCAGCCATGCCTGTGATCCTCACAAAGAGTTGTATCGGGCTATGCTTATGTTTTTAATCCAAAACTACCATTAATGAGATGGTTAACTACCTCTGGCATTGTGCCCTTACTTTTGGAGCTCCTTATACTAAGTCATTAAAGAAAGAGTTGAGTATTCATTTATTGACCACTATCACTGACAAGGTTGTGATAAAAACTCTTGTAGAATAGAATTCAGATACTCTACTATCGCTGAAAACACAAATCCTAGATTAATAAAAATTCAACCTTTTCACTGACTGGCTTTATCAGATTACCAGTTTAAGTGCCCTGGCATTGGCTTCCAAAACGGATGAGAACGCTGCAGCAGCGGCTTCAACTCCCTTATTTACAATAACACTCCTATCCCACTACCCAAACGCGCTTCCCTTATGATAACACACTGGTGGTGTCCTTTGCGTCCCTCCCTTCTCACCTCCCACCCCAAATTTTATATGCACAAAAGATGGCGGGGCTTTTGGCTTATAGGAATCAGCCCAACCACAACTTCCCCATTCCCTTTGGTGCAGAGAACCTTGATGCCCCTTACGCCACTGCTACCATAATCTTACACCACCCTGCCATATCCCAATAAATCCCCCCATGCTCATATTGCAGTAGCGCCTAAGCATTTTTATGGGCTTGTGTGGATGATAATCACCAAATTTGTTCCCTCTGTTTTGGGTTCAACCATTCAAAAAAACCTTCCCCCAATCCACTTCCTCTGGTGCAGCTTCTGAGCCCTTTTCAGCGGATTCTGAATGGGGTTTTTTGTTTCATCTCCCATCCAACATTCTTAGTTGATGGGCCATAGTGGGAAATTGGCCCCCACAAAATCAACCACCCACATTAACCTACAAAAATTTAACCCTACCAATCAGAATCAGGATTGGACCACTATTTTCACCCAAGCAACCCATTTGACTACTACCCACCCTAATTCTGCATCTGCTATTCTCGTAAACAAGATTTTTGGGACCTATTAGCCAATATTGATGAATTAGGTAAGATTATCATAAATAAGAAAACTGGTGAACCTCTCAACATGAAGGATTATGATTGGGTCAAATTTTACAAATTCTAATTTTGACAAAACCCTATCCCCCAAATGATTCACTCCTAAACCCAAAGCCATCCCCTATTAAAGTGACCACCAGCTCACCTTAGCAGCGGGGGCATCACCCCATTGCTTAGTCATCCATAAAGCAGTGGCCCAATCAGTGGCTCAATTCCATAAAGGGCTGACCACACTCATCTCCCCCCCCAATTTCTCTGAAGCAGCACAGGGCGATATCACCAATTTTTGATGATGCCAAAGATGCTGTCAAGCATGTTGCAAAACTAGCAAATTTTGACCTATCTGCTAAAATCACCCAGCAGAACATAACCAATCTGACCCAAATCCTTAATTCCCGCTTACAAGCTGAACACCATCTAGTGAAATTAGTTTAAGCTATCTTCCAAGCTGATCTTGAAGAAGAAAACCCATTTATCACAGCCATCCACTTCACCACGCTGATGCCCCAACGCCCTGGTTCTCCCTTTTGTCCACTTCTACAACGATAGTGGTTCTGTCATGAACAATATGCATGTAGAAGAGCCGCCTGACCCCTCTCACCCTCTTTCATGGTGGGTTAGCGGTATTACGCTCCCCACCTGGTTGGAAATTTTCTTAATTTTTTGTTCCGTTTGTTTGTTCATTCAGTTCTTTTGCTTATTAAGTATTGGTAATGTCCACCCCCTGATCAGCGTACCATAAATAAATAGAATACTTAAAACAACATAATGCACCCTTATTAGGGAAACATCCCTACAATATAATCTCGGAGGTTGATATGGCTTTGCATCCTGGATCCAATAATAAATTATTTTATTATTTATTTCTAGAAGTTACACTTGACATTTATACCCTCACTGGTCCAGATCATCATGACAAGGGCCCTTACATAGATATTAGTGTGTACAACCAGCCAGTTCACTCAATTATGGACATTGGAGCACCTATCAATCTTGTTTCTTAAAATTGCTTGAAAAAATGGATATTAAGCCTGATATTGACCACTGCAAAGAATATGGCACTGAGGGCCCTAATGAAAAACATCACGAGATGTGTATAGCTCCTTGCCGCTGGTTTAATCACTCAAATTTTGTCTGCTCCCACCACTGTCTTACCACATGTCAATTATGATTTGCTCACAAGGTCTCTTTATGATGAATTTGCATTGAAAGCCAACTTTGAGATAATACTTTGGAGATAGGTGGACAACATCTCCACCTTTAATATAATCAGGATTACGCCAAGGAGGATTTAAGCCTAACGGACGCAGGTATGAAATTCTCATATGATTCTTGTCAAGATTGGGGTACCATCATCAGGTGAAGCCATGGTGGATTTCTTATCAGATGTTGATTATAGCCCAGAGGATAATGTACATACTGTGCCTATACACGGCTTCCTTTGCCAGTGGAAGTTGAATCTGTCGCTCAGCCTGAATCTGTCACAGAAACTTCCTTACAAGTAAAAATTGAGTTTAATGGGAGGAGTATTCCATTGCATATCACAAGGTGCTCCAGAGTCCTTTAAATTTGCCCACTGTTTACCAAATGAAACGGGATTCCCCTCCACACTGCACAAAAATACATTATTTAAATAGACCATCAGGCCCTCATTGAAACTAATATTTTTCTACAAATTCCTATTGGAATGTATGGTAAGATCCTTGCACTACACCAACACAAAAGGGATTCCACTGCTTTCTCTGGTGCCATTTATCCTAACCACAGGGAAAATAAGCTTTCATTAGGAAAGACCTTCTATTACCCTGTACACTTAGAAGCATGAGATCATTGCTTATGCTTATGTGCTGCCAGGCCTAGCGGCCCAGTATTTCTATTCACAACTAGACCCCTCTCATTATGTGATGGAATGTTTGTTCAAATGGGGGAAATGTTGCAATTTGGTTTGACCAATCATTCTATTCTCTATTTTATTCATTATAGACTAAGGATTTGACTTTTCAGGCCTTAACATTAATCTTAATCTGTAAAAAAATTATGGCGGATTAACTTGCCACCACGTACAGTTTTATATATGTAATTGCATATTTATTGAAGATTATATCTTATCACCCCACCAATAATTATTTCTGAGTCTTTTCCTATTAATTTATGAGGCATTATGGCATCATAATTCAAAAACACTTTTATTATTTTTTTCTTATTTCTCATTTTCCCTTCCAGCATAAAATATTCATCAAGGCATTATTCCATTATAATCTAAGCCAATAATTTCTACCATTTTCCAGACTAACTATGCATGGCTAGTTACTCTAGTGTGAAGTTTATTAAGATGGAAATGCGAAATTATAGGGATCTTTCCTACTGCACTAGCTAGTTTTAGCTGCTTAAGGTAAAAACCTTTGATGATACTCTGTTATCTTCTGCCTTTGGGGTTACTGTCCACATACAGTTCCCTACATATTTTATATCAAAATTTCTGATCTGACCAGTTGTCATTAAAGTTTTAGCAACATCTGCAACACGCTTCATTGGGCCTTTATGTTGCTTGTGATGTGCACCTCAGACATCCCACACATGTGCGTGGATATGTGGTTAAAGTAGAGAATGGTGGGTCAAAATCCATTATCATTTTCTGTGTAAAGAGGTCATAGGGGATTTATAATGAGTCAATATGTTCCATGTGTGCTATGGTGGATGGAATGCTTTTTATTTTTCCTTGAGACGTAGCTTACTCATAGTACTCTTGAGCATATATTGTTCTTGGACGTCCCCCTACTAGGTTTCCATCCAACAATTTTAATGTGCCATTTTTATTGATTTGATGACGTCATGGGTAATACCATGAGTATATTAAAGAACAATTTTTTGCTCTGTGGAAGAAACCCCACTGATATAGCCACCAACATATTTATAATTACACTATTGAAGTGTGGATAAGGGTAATGAACCCCTTTTATAGACTAAAGTGGCCAAAGCTTTTTTCAGTCAGTAATGATGACTTAACATGAGATAATTAGATACCTGCCAACTGAACTGATTTCATATATGAAAACAAAAAGTGACGTCGCCAAAGCTATAGTTTCTGACCTCATTTTATACCTTTGGGTGGGGTAAGATAATTTGTGATTTACCAATGATAAAATTTATTCCATTTGAAATAACTCAAGGCATAAGAATGACCAAAAGCCAGCAAAACCAGGTTACCTGAATGAATGCATTCAAGCCTTCCATCTAAGTTTTACCAAAAAATCAATCAAGCAAACTAAAGGTCACTTGAAACTCTGAATCAAGGTGCATCATAGCAGCGCCATCATATAAGTTTTGACCTTATTTGAATATTACTAAATGGGTGAAGAAGCAATAGCCAGAAGCAGTATTTTAAGTTTAAACCCAAAAAAGATTATTGAAAACGAGCCACCAAAACTGGTTCAGGGGATTCCACGGAATGTAAGAGCTCTCAGATACAAGCACTTTCTAAAATAGGTGCTGCAAAAAGCAGAAATCAAGAAGAGACTTACAAGGGGGTCATGAAACCACTAAAATATCTCTAACCCTATTTTTATACTAAATTTACATCTATTTTATGTCTTTGATTATGCTATGAGTATATAATACTTCAATTTTTAAAACCTTTTACCTCTGTTTTCAAGCTTTATCCTTTGTTTCCGCTCATAATGAATTAGTGAAGAGACTTCAGTTATCCATTTTATGCTCTAAACAACAGGATGTTTGTGAGGAAGGATACCTTGGTTGCTGATAATGCCAAGGGAGATATCAATTGAGGAATCCGTTGTTTCTTGTGCAAGATACCAAAATATTAAAGTAATGTCTAAGAGTGTCAACAAAATCCCCTCTAGCATGGCAATTAGCATTTATAACCATAAAATGATGTTACAGCTGTTAAAATCAAAAAAGAGTTACATAATGAAGATTACTACGCCCCTTAAGAAGGTCGCCTGGTCTCTAATTTTTGTGAATCGAACCTCTTACAGCAACATAGCCACCCAAGTTAAGTGAGCAAAGGCTGGGGAGTTGTTTTATATTTATGAAGATGGAGTTTAGGAACTTTATGGTTCCACGAGGTCTTGTGGCACTAGGACTTATTAATAGGTATCTTAAAAGGATGTTATAGTTAGTGGGGGTTTTTAAAGCAATTTTAGGCAAAGTTTGATTGGGATGGCTGGGCCAAATGTTGAAAATGGTGCGTCCAATGATGTAACTTGGGAGATCCAATTGTCTAGGTTGCGATGAGCTTTTTCTTTAAAGTTAATTAGACCCATGATACCACCATAGTGTGGGCTATATAGTGTTTTTAGGTTTTACTGGGGTTAGACACAGCCCAAAGCCATCCTTGGAATAGGAGTACACTGATAACATAAAAGGGGCGAAAATGATATAGTGTTTGCTTGGAACCAGATATAGGTAGAATCATTGAGTTGGAAATGGAAAATAGGCCTGTAATCTACATTATGTCCTTTGAGGTAAGCATAAATGATTTGCTATTCTGCTTAATATGTTACTCTCTATTATCAAATTGCCATATCCGTCTGCTTTAATCCATACCCCAATTGGCAGACGGTATCAGTGGCTTATCAGGAGTAATTAGCATTATTAGGGTTTATATTAGGTGTTATTAATGGCGTCAAGATGGGGATGTTTTTCAACATGATTGGTACTACCAAGTAAGAATGTCTCAGTTTTGTTTCTACTGATGGCAGCGTTGCTGTAAGTCCTAGGGAACGTCCCCTGTGTGTTGATCGGACCCTCTTCCCATTTCTGAGTAAGAAGGTACCAAAGAGGGTGGCTGTACCCCTCGTTACCCAGGGCAACCTCGCCCATGTGGTAGATGAGCGCTGGGTAACAGCCCTCCCTCATTGGATACCTCCCCTGGTGCCCACACTCAAATTGGCAGAACTAGTACATCTAATCAGGGAAATTTGCACTGAGATCGTCAAAATGAAGTTAATTGGTTTAAAAACAAGTGTGAAATAAGACCAATGATCAGAATCCACATAGTCAAAAAGGGACAAAGATTGATTCATTGGCTGGAATTTCTGACGGTTTTGATTCAGGCAAATCAGCGATTGTCAAAATTAACGCCCCTCTTAAAATTGTTGGGGATGATCCTCAATGTGCAGGTAGTAGCATCAGACACCATTGATGAGAGTTCAAAGCTCCCTTCCAGAAAATTGGGCGTTGCAGCTGATGCAACACTTTTGACCAAAAAAATAGCCCAGCGACCTGGCACAGGTGGGTTGGGCATTCTGTACCTGTTCCCAACCAATTGGGACCACCCCTACATGGGGTGGCCCTGGGGGATTCCTGCTGCTCGTTGGGCCAGACATCATCATGCCAACCATTGGTAATGCAGTTGATCCTCAGTTTGGGCATTCAAGATCAAACTGACAGTGACTCAGCCTGCTGCTAAATTCTTTGATGTCAGTTCCCAGTGAGCTTATCTGCCCCCATTCCCTGGTAATTCGCCAATTAGGTCAAAATTGAGGTCTTGATCCCAGATTGTCCCCGCATCAATCAACCACTATTTAATTAGTTGCATCGCACTGAGAAAATTGTTGGTCAATTTTCTTCACTCTCATTTCCAATAAAATTTGCTTCCAAAAACCATCAATTTTGATTTTTTTGATATCCTTCTGGCTGCATTCCTGATGGCTTTTCTCTGTTGGCCCATCGGTACTTATACCAGATGGGCTTTACCAGTACTAAAGGTCACTATGGCCCCTACAATCATTAACTGGATTCAGAGAGCTAGATACTTCTGTCAATTCAACTATGTTATTACAAACATTCTCCTACAATATACTGGGATCTTGTGGCCTTGCATCCACCTTCTAAGCAAGGATCCGCCCCCTTGTCTCCCCAGTTGAATTAAACCCGTCCATCAGTGACTTTGTAGAAACCATACCTGTGGCACCACCTCCAGCAGAAAGACTTCTAGTGTCTGTGGCTGTCTCTATTTTGGTTCGTCCTCAGGTTGCTGTTCACTATCGCCCTACACCAACGATTAATCATTTCCCAATGCTCAGCTCCATACAACATTGTACGTGTGACAATGCCTCTGGCATTCTGGCTTGCTTTTTGGGTGCTTACGCATCCTGACTGGCAGGCTGGTCTAAACTTCTTCTGCTGTTTCCATGACATAATTGACCAACCATTGTTTCCAGCCACTTCCGCCCTACTCTTCAAGGTGGACGTCGCATTGGTTACCTTCTACCAAATGAACGTGCAATCGGTAACCTGCTTTTTGTTGTTCATTTGGTCACTTGCCGATTTTGTGGGTAGTATCCGCTCTACCTTGGAGAAACTTCTTCAGCCTGGAAGAGCCTTGTGGATTACTACTTCTCCCCCACCTAATAACCTGTATGGAAGTTCACGTGTGCCTTCCCAAGAGATTGTAAATCAGGTTCTTTATGCCCTCGTTGAGTGCAAATGCAGTTGGTAATTGCCCTTAACAACGCCGCTGCGTTATCTCATGCCCAACATGGGGGCTGCTTTATTGGACGTGGTGGAAGGGGATTCCCATCGGTGGGTTTGAGGTCTTCTGCACTCTTCCTCACAAGCGGGGATCCCACTTCGCTGATCACCATTGTATCAGCTGCCTTGAAACCCCTGGTGTCACGCTCATATAACTTACTTGGATTGTTCTCTTCTATGGCTGAAGCCCCAAGCTTGGCTTCTTTGATCTCTACCTTCCGCGAACAGGTTCCCACACTAGACCTCTCTAATGATATGCTTCAGGCAATCTTTAGATCAGGTTTGGATTTTGGTTTGGCTCACCATGAGGTCTAGTCCACCTTGAAAGGAACAGTAGATCAAACATCTACCGCCATGACTGTTATCGATGCCTCCCCTCGCCATACCTCCCACCATTAGGGGGGAAACTTTATGGTAGTATTACCCAATGATGATGCAGATGCAGATTTTACCATCCTCCAGTAATATTTTCAGCTTCCGAGTCTGTAACCACTCCTGCATCAGAGTTGGCTAATTCTGGTTTACCTATAAAATGAATCAGTAAAATCCCAGATGGAAGAAGCTAGTTCTCAAGCCCTTGTACTTCCCAAATTTACTCCAGAAAAAGCCCCTCACCTTCCCCCAATTTGCCTGCCATTTCTTCAGTTCCAACAGAAACTCCCAAATCTACAAATAAACAAAACTTCGCTTATTTCTTATTACCTATGAAGGTTATTATCAGAGCTCACCATGTCTCCTTTGAGGCCCTGGTGGATACTGGAGCCACAGGTGTTTACATGAGCATCAAGTTAGCCCAACAATTGGAACTGGACATGGATGTGGGTCCATCGGTGATGGTGGCTTCTTCAGCCTCCCAGACATTGTATATTGTCCGCTGGTCAGTACCTTTTTTGGTACATCAGTTTAGCATCTGTAATCGGTTTTCTGCTATGCCAAACTTGGTGTTTCTGGTAATATTAGGGTTTGGATGGTGGCGCCGACAACATGTCAGAATCCACCTGGAGTTTAACATGTTGTCATTTCTTTCATGATCAATTGGAGGGCGAATTCCCCTTAGTCAACTCTCTTAAGAAAACTCAAGGTCGCAGTTCTATTACTTCCCTAGTCTCACCTGCAGGCCTTCTGTCCAGTTTTCCCAAAAGTTTAATATGCTATTGAAGTATCTTCAATTCTGAAAAGGTGGGTTGTCTGCCACCTTATACTAAGTTTGACCTGGGATTTTGTATGACAGTGCAGTTGGTGAATATCAACTGTCCGTTGTACCCCGTACAGCGGAAGCGGAGGTTGCACTTTACACTTGGTTAAATGATATGCTTAAAAAAGGGTGGTTGTTTAAAGAGACATCACCGGTTGCATCCCCCATCATCTTTGCCAAAAATGCTGATGGTTCCCTCCGCCCCTGTATGGATTACGGCCACTTAAACAAAGTAATGGTTCATGATCCCTACCCCCCACCCCTGGAGCAGACGATCAGCCAGGCAATCGCCAAATCTCGTGTGTTCTCTAAGCTGAATCTTGTCAATGTTTTAACTAAATTTGAGTAATGGAAGGGCAAGAATGGTTAACAGCAATCTGGATGAAGTGAGGCATTTTCCAGTTCCACGTAATGCCCTTTGGCCTGAAGAATGCCCCACTACGTTTCAACAAATGATTGACAGTGTACTGGGTGACCTCCAATTCACTTGCGCGGTCAACTATATCAATGACATTCTGGTTCACTCCCCAACTCCCAAACACGCAATTGACTTGGAAGCAGTTGTGGCTGCTTAGCATAAGGCAGGCTCGTTTGTTAAGCCTTCCAAATGTGAGTTCTATAAGGAGGAAGTTACTTTTCTCAGAAAGCTCACCCTTAAAGATGGTAAAGTAATTCCCCCTAATAAGTTGAATGCTATCTGGGAATGGCCTACCCCAACTAACCAGAAACAATTATGGAGTTTCTTGGAAACCATTATTTTCTTAAAAAAAAAGTTCCCCAGCCCTTTCCCAGTTAGCTGCCCCCATCCACCACCTCACAGGCAAGGATGTACCATTCTGCTGGATGGCTGAATGCCAGCAGGCGTTCAAATCGATTAAAGAGGTGTTTTATCCCCTCCTGTCCTGAAACATGTGGATCCTGCTAAGCCATATATCTTTGCATGTGATGCCTCCTCGGTGGCAATGGGGGCAGTTTTGCTCCAAGAGCCTGATGGCTTATAACATCCAGTCACCTATTTTTCTCAAAAGTTTACCTCTATGAAGCAGTCTTGGGCCATCTATGACAAGGAGTTGGCAGCCGTAGCATGGGCATTAATGCATTGGAAGTATCTGTTACAGGGTGCACAACATGAGATAACTGTTCGCACGGATCACCAGGCTCTCTTATATTTCCATAAACCCCAAAAATTAGCACATCGGCAAGCATGAACCTATCAGGACTTGAGCAGTTTCATTTTAAATATGAATTTGTAAAAGGTGCGCTTAACATACTTCCTGATTTTCTCAGCCACAGACCCACCCACTGTCCCTCAGACCCAAAGGAAGTGGACCTCGCTACCATGATCATGCCGCTCAAATCTTGTTGATTGTGCCCCCTATCATCTCTTCCGTCGCTCTTGCTCCTGACGCCCCATTAGTTGCTCAGGTCTTAGCTGGCCAAATGGCCTGCCCTAAGGGTGTGGAGTTGTTCGAGCAATTGTCCCTCCATAACCATAAACACTCTCTCTACTCCTTGGTGGAGGGCCTCATTTATTTTTAGTCACAAATTTGGGTTTTCCCTCCCTTCAGAACTGAGGTACTTCGCGCACATAATTATCCCCCCATGGTCATCCATCTAGGAAATAAGAAATGCATCGACTTGATCAAGTGGACCTACAATTGAGTGGGTTTAACATAGGAAGTTCTTGCCTGGATTGCTGATTGCATTACTTGTGCTCAGGCTAAGTTGGATCGCTCTGGTAGAAATGGGCTTCTATACCCCTTACAACAGGCGGAGGGTCCATGGACATCGGTGTCTGTGGATTTTATTGTTAAACTCCCCTGCTCTAACGGGTTTACAGCAGTGATGGTGGTGGTGGATCATTTCACTAAGTTTTCCCTTTTTATTCCTTGTACTTCCACGATTATGTTGCAGGAAACCGCTCGCCTCTTTGTGCGCCATGTGTTCTCAATGTTTGGCCTCCCACAGGAGATCATCAGTGACTGTGGCTCACAGTTCAGGCGTGGTTCTGGAGTGAACTCTTATCTATTTTAAAAATCTCCCCTGTCACTCCACAGCGTATCACTCTCAGTCCAATGGACAGACTGAGAGAGTTAACCAAGTCCTAGAACATTACCTGTGTTGATATGCTGCAGCTGCACAGGACGCCTGGGCTAACGACCTTCCCCTTGCTCAATTTGCTTATAACAATGGGACTTGCGCTTCCACAGGGTTTTCTCCTACGAAGTGACGTTGGGTTATAACCCTTCCTTTTTGGTTGGACCCTGCTTGCAGCCTGAGGTCCAAGCTGTTGCGGATCATGCTGAACATATTAGGTCTACTCAATCCTTAGTGTGGGAACACCTCACCAAAGCCATTGAAGACTTCAAGCAGTTCGTGGATTGCAAGTGACTCTCATGTCATGACATAATGGTGGGCACCTATCTTATGCTTGATACACGTCATATGAGAATGCAAGTGCCCTCTCATAAGATCATAAGTAAGCATTTGGGCCCCATTTGGTAAAAGAAGTCTTGGCAATGGTGCGTTCCAGTTAAGACTACCAGCTCACTGGAACTAGCACCCCGTCTTCCACGTTTCCAAGTTGTCGTCCTTTAAGAGCATGGTTCCCATGGATCCTGAGCTAATCATTATTGATAATGCAGAAGAGGACGAAGTGGAAAATTTCCTGGCATCCTGCAAGTCCTGTCGATCCATCCAATATCTCATGGCTTGGAAAGGGTATCCAGATTATGAGAACAGTTGGGTTAAGGCTCGCAATTGCGCCAACTGCATGGAACTGGTCAAAGTTTTCACAAATCCCGCCCTAACACTCCCCGCCCCCCCCAAAAAAAATTGTGATTTTAATGGCGATCAAGTTACCCAAGGCGCACAAGAATGTGGCCCACATGCAGTTTCCTGGTGTTGGTGCCCTTCCTTTGGAAAAAGGAAAGGGTAATGTAAGTCCCAGGGAACGTCCCCTGTGTGTTGATCAGGCCCTCTTCCCAATTCTGAGTAATAAGGTACCAAAGAGGGTGGCTGTACCCCTCATTACCCAGGGTGACCTCGCCCATGTGGTAGACAAGCGCTGGGTAACAGCCCTCCCTCTTTGGATACCTCCCCCGGTGCCCACACTCACCTCGCCCAAACTTGTACATCTAATCAGGGAAATTTGTGCTGAGATCTTTGAAATGAAGTCAAATGGTCCAAAAACAAGTGTGAAACAAGACCAATGATCAGAATCCACATATTCAAAAAGGGACAAAGATTGATTCATCATCTGGAATCACTGATGGTTTTGATTCTGGCAACACCGCAATCATCAAAATTAACTCCCTCTCAAAATTGTCGGGGATGAGCCCCAACATGCAGGTAGTAGCATTGGACCTCATTGATGAGTTTTTGAAGCTCCCTTATAGCAAATCAGGCGTTGTGGCTGATGCAACACTTTTGACCAAACAAATAGCCCAGCGACCTGGCACAGGCGGGTTGGGCATTCTGAACCTGTTCCCAACCAGTTGGGACCACCCCTACATGGGGTGGCCCTGGGGGATTCCTGCTGCTCGTTGGGCCAGACATCATCATGCCAACCATTGGTAATGCAGTTGATACTCAGTTTGGGCATTCAAGATCAAACTGACAGTGACTCAGCCTGCTGCTAAATTCTTTGATGTCAGTTCCCAGTGAGCTTATCTGCCCCCATTCCCTAATAAATCGCCAATTAGATCAAAATTGAGGGTCTCAATCTCGGCTTGTCCCCGCATCAATCAACCACTATTTAATCAGTTGCATCACACTGAAAAATTGTTGGTCAATTTTCTTCACTTTCATTTCCAATAAAATTTGCTTCCAAAAACCATCAATTTTGATTTTTGATATCCTTCTGGCTGCATTCCTGATGGCTTTTCTCTGGTGGCCCGTTGGTCCTTATACTGGATGGTCTTTACCAGTACTAATAGTCACTATGGCCCCTGCCATCATTAACTGGATTAGCGAGCTAGATACATCTGGCTATTCAAACTAGTTATTATAAATATTCACCAACAATATACTAGAATCTTGTGGCCTTACATTTACCATCTCCAAGAAAGGATCCGCCCCCTTGTCTCCCCAGTTGAATTAAACCCGTCCATCAGTGACCTTGTAGAAATCATACCTGTGGCACCACCTCCAGCAGAAAGACCTCTAGTGTCTGGGGCTGTCTCTATTTTGGTTCATCCTCAGGTTGCTGTTCACTATCGCCCTACACCAACGATTAATCATTTCCCAATGCCCAGCTCCATACAACATTGTATGTGTGGCAATGCCTCTGGCATTCTGGCTTGATTTTTGTGTGCTTATACATCCTGACTGGCAGGCCTGTCTAAACTTCTTCTTCCTTTTCCATGACAGTTGTTCACTGTAGAGTATCCACTTATAATGCAATCTAGGTGGTGAGAATCTTCATTATTTAATTTTTTTATTAAACAATCATCAGCAAATGCCAACATTTTGACAGTCTCTTATCCCTGTAAAGTAGTTTTAGCTATTCTTGTATTTGTTATGTGGATATGTGGATCAAGGTTGAAGTTGTATAAGAGGGTTCTAAGTGGTTCATCTTATTTAAGGCTTTTTTGTGGATATATCAGATCAGTTTGGTATCCTGAGACACATACCTTGATAGAAGATGATTCTATGAGTAGAATGACCCAGTTGATGAATCTTGTAGGAAGTTTAAAGCCTTGAAGGCATGTTCTTGGGTATTTCCAATCTTAGCAGTCGTGGGCCTTCTTTTGGTCTAAGAAGACTGGTGCTCCAGTGGACTGTTTTTGGCAAACATTGGCCACGGTTTGGATGTTAACCAAGATAACCCTTCTGTGTATAAATCTACATCACCAAGGTAAAAGTGTACTTGAGGTTACTTATCCTAGTCTCTTGCCCATTTTTTATAAGAATATCGGTGTCTTTATTTGTTGATGCTATGGGGTCCCAGCAGGAAAGGTTCAAGCTGTCTTTCTTTTTGAAAAGTGTTACCACATATGCATCCTGGCCTCCTAGTAGAAGGCATGTATCCATAAGACATTTGCTTAGTGATTCTAGGATTAATGGTGTCTGATTGTAAAAAATATTGTTATAAACTCATATGAAATTTCAACTGGTCTTACAGTTTCTTCATCGTGCATGGTGTACCATTATTTAAGGTTATCCTATGTAATAAAGGTTGTGTCTGTTTTGACACTTAACGTATGGGTATGTGCACTTTTTTAATTTTTTATTTTATTCAAGTTCAGTTGGGATGTTATTTTATAGTTAAATGTAGTAACTGTGAGTTTTATCTGATACATGTTTAGGGTGTTTAGTATGGTGCCATCCATTATTTGAACCTGTGTTTTTGCTGGTGATGTATTTCAGGAGTAAAATTGATAGAAGAAGTATGTTGAGTAAGATCTAATCTCTCTCTCAATTTGCTCACTTTTCGGTCAAATCATAGTTTGAAAATTTAGGAAAAACAGCTCCACTTGTCATTTCCCTATTCAAGTTTCCTATGTTGATGCACTCAAAGGCCTTTGTCCCCATGTGGGGCAGTGGTGTGCCACTTTTAATGTTTTTCAACCATTGCCAAAACGTGCTCAGGATGGATTGGCTAGCCCTCCAAATTCTTCAGCATGCTATGTACCACCTAAGGACTTAGCCTTACATCTCACCTGAACCTAGGCGGTGCCATGCTGCCCCCTTGTGCTCCCCTGTAGCAACATGTGATTTGGCCTTCTGGTTAAATATGGCAAGTTGTTCCCCTATTCAGATAAAGTCATTATCAAAATTAGACCAGACTGTTATGCAGCCTGCAGGCTTCATCAACTTCTTCCTTACAGGGGCATTTTGATCTTGGCTTCTCAAGTGAACCTGATGCTGCAGTAGCAGCTACCATCCCCCTGGTGTTCCATGACACCCCCCTCCCAACTACTCGTACCAAGTTGCCCACTGATACCACTCTTGTGGTTCAGTTTGCAGGCCTCCCTACCCACCTACCACCTAAAATTTTAATGAATGAAATGATTGCTGGATTATCATATATAAATATTATCCCATGATACAATTCGTGGTTCCCAATGGAGCCACTTGCCTTGCAGGCCCCCACGCCTACTTGACTATTCATCCAGTATCAACAGAAATAGCACTCTCAATTCCCCCTCACACCATTATCCCCTCTGCCCCAGACCATCCTTTTTGGGCTCAAGTGGATGAGGAGCGCACCATTTTCCCTATTTGTTTTGAACCGGGCCATTCAAAACGGCCTGCCCCACCATCTCACAAGCTGTGGCAACCATGCCCAACTCTATGCACAATGACCCCATAGCTGATCCAGTAACATTTTTTGAATGGGGCACTATCCTTCTCCCCCTTCCCCAAAAGTGGTAGCCACAGCAACCACTGAATCAACAACCGAAAAATTACCTTAATGAGCCTCTTCTCCTGAACCCACCAATCAGGATCCAGAATGGAATAAAGTAAGTTCTAAGCCATCCTCCCAGCCAAACGCAACAGATAATTCATATGCAAACAACCCAATTAAATTCAACCAAAATCCATGGGATTATTTGGTTGAGGTTGATTAATTGGGCGAGCTTATCCCTAAATCCAAATGGGCTGGGCCCCTCCATTTGAATTGTACCTCAATACTGATTATGCGGCCTAATTCCCAAAGTGCCATTATGCGCCTCGCCCTGATGCACCCCATTCAAAAGTGACCACCAACTAGCTGAAAAGGCAGTTGTCTCCCCTGAATGTCGCCCAACCCATAAAGCCAAAGCAAAATCAGTTGTAGTACTGGCTATGGGCCTGCCACCTCCTATCCTGCCTAGTACTGTTCTTCCAAAACAGAAAAAAGACCATCTCTGATACTATCAGGTGGCAAATGCAACGGTTCAAAAAGTTGTGGCAGTCGCAAAAGTTTGGCCCAAAGACCCACATTACCTGCAACAACCTTGTAACCATCGCCGCCCTACCTAAAATACGCCTTGAGGCAGAAAAAGCACTTGCAGACTATATTTCCACCCTCCTCATTGCACACATTGAGTTGCAAGCACCACTTTGTCATCTTGACCCCCATTTCCATGATGCGTCCACACATTGCTATCAGCTTTGTGCCACTAAAAGTCCACAACAGATGAGTAAGAAGAGTCACCCAATCCGATGTGTGGCGGCTCCCCCTTTTGGGTTGGGCTCCACTAGTACTAAAAAAAGTAGAGTCACCCAATCCCCCTTCACCCACCTCCATGGATGAATAGCGGTTTCTGCTTCCAACTTGGTTGTGTGTGTTTTTTTTGAATTTCACATCAGTTTGAGTGGATCCATCTGTCTCATTTCAACTTTATTTTATTTTAATTTTAAGTTTTAGCTCATTTGGAAATTGGTAATGTCTGTCCCATGGTCAGCTTGCCTCAGTTAAATAAAAAGTATGTTGAGTAAGATTTACCTACCAGTATGTTTTTCCTTTGGCCATAAACTATCATGGTTTTTAATTTTGTAATAAAGTCTTTTTGAACGGGCTGAAACTTATGTCCACTTTTAGCCCCAGGTGGGGCTGTATCCTCTTGTTGGAATGTAACTCTCATAGTAAACCAATTTGGCATAGTGTGTCTAATGATTTTGTCTGCAATATATTAGAAAGATGCTAAATAGAGAGCCTATAACTGTTTTATGTTTTAACGTTAACCATGTGGAGATAGGGTCAGTACAAAGGGGATAGTGAATTCCTGCATAACGGATATATTTTTATACAGCTGTCAGATTCAGAAAGTAATAAAGTGTTTGCTATGATTCTTTTCCGTGTATTCTCCTGTGCAGGTCTCCTTAATGGAGATAAGAACACCAAAAGCAGTCTATTATCAGAGAAGAGGAGCTTTGTAGTTTAAATTGTTAATTTATGTGTAATAATTTGATTTTGAGGCAAGCTGACCAGGAAGCAATATTACTGAAATTAAATGAAGAAAACAATTTGATTTAAAACTGAATGGGGTCATTCTAGAAAAGGAAGTTTTTATCCACCTCCAAATTGGGACTTGGAAATTTCTCTGGTTACATCATGGGTAAAGTGTTCATGTTTAACCTACTAACCACCAATAGGAACACTAAGTTGGCACCCCAATCAATATGTGAAGGGTGGGATCAAACCCTCATCTTTTAGGCTGGTAGTCATACACCCTAATAAATCGCCTTCCACCCCCTTGTGTGCAATAGTTTGGTAATGCTAGTATTAGATCAATTTATTACATTGAAAATAGATCTTTTATTATGCATATGGGTACAAGTCATGTCTGTAAGGAGGTTTTTCGCTCAGAATAGTGTCATACAGGCCTAGAATGGCCTTTAAATGTGGAGCTTAACATGTCCTTGTAGAGATCAAATAGGTGCAGACCACCATACTATCTTTGTATTAATCAAACAGTTCATATGCTAACCACCTGGTGTTGAATGAAAGGGAAGTATTGAAATTGGTTTGAAAAATTTCTGGCGTTACAGGTCATTGTTTAGGGCATATACACATACCACCATGTGCACTTTGGTGCGCCATGAGGTAGTTGCAATTATTATATGGCCGCTTAAAATTTGCGCTTGGGTTTTTTCTAGGTTTTATTTTGCATGTACAACCATCCCAAAGTGTCGTTACTAAGATTTATGTATTGGGTTGAGCTTGTTTGACCAAATTTTCTCTTCCCCTTTTAGACGGTTGTTTCATGTAAGCTAAGATATCTGTAAGGGGTTGCGCAGGAAATTAAATATCTTTACGTAAATGTGGAATTTCTGGTTCCCATAATGGTAAGCGTCCCTACTATCAATGAGATGCTTAATGCACCTCAGGAGCAATTATCAGGGATTTGGACCAGTCCCTTCACTGTTTATGTAGTTCTGGCTGCATATCTAGATGCTATTGCTCACAGGGCTATATTGGGTAACCAAATTAGATAAAAATTTTAAGCATTCCTTACCTCTGGGTGCTATGGTCTTTATTGGACTGTATTTGCAGTTTGCTTTTCATTGAATTTATTGGTGTTATCTTAACAAATGTGCAAGCTAATAATATAATGTGCACTTCCATCCTGCATAGTTGTTTGTTTTGGTTGGTTGATTGGTTGGTTTGTTGAGAGTTTGAGATAGCTTTATGAATTTTATTTTTCCAAGGTTTTCAAATTTGTAACATCATGTGTTAGTTAATTTAATTGGCTCAACTCTTTAAGTTTCTGTATGTCCAGCTATATTTAAATGGTTAGATAGAGGTTTTCGCCAATTCCTTGGCCTTGACAGTGTCTCTCTTTCAGGCCTTTTGTACCATTCTATTTACTTTGAGGGATACTGGATCAAAGACCATGTACTATCCATCTTTACCAATATAAATTTTTGGTTGGCATCCACAGTTTTAGTGTGATCTTCAATGTCTCATCTTTTGTTTTATTGAAAAAGTCTAAGCCATCAGACCCTCCTTAACTGGGCATGTGTGACTTTATAACCCAGGGCATCACAGTGGTTTAAATGGTGGTACTTTTTTAAAAGAAATTTTATAAAACTCCTGTTGGATAATTGTTGACTTAATTCCTGGTTTGTAAATCAAAGTTGTGATATGAACTCAATTCCATTATTAAATTTACCCTAAAAGGGTTGTATTGTAGTCAAGACCATAACTTCCCAAACAAACCCTTTTTGACATATTAACTCTATATTTTAAATTTTAAATTTATTGCGGGAAGGCCGACCATGGGACGGACACTTCTGACTATGACTCAGGAAAGATAAACTTAGTACCAGGGGAGGCACCTAAGAGAAGCGATGCTATCTCTTGTTGCCAGCGGGAACGCCACTTATGGGGAGGGGAGGGAACGTGTGAAGGGGCCGTGGCCACTATTGAGCACGTGTGGAGGAAGGGGTCTGATTTGATGAACCAGACTGGGAACCAGGAGGAGACCAGCTGTCAGCGACGCGGTGGGAGATATCCAAACATCCACACTTGAAAGTGGTCCACCAAATGAGACCGGAATCTGTGGACAGCTTTTGGGAGGGTGGGGATGGAGCCAGCGATGGCATCCAAGACAATCGTGTGGATAGTCCACATGGCGATTGCAACCACCAGAGCTCGGAGGGAGGGTGGAAGGGGGAGGCCATTGATGAAGCAAACATATCTCTTGACAGACTGAAGGGATGCGTTTGATCCTGGCCCAGCAGACGTTGGACTTCACGCCATATCACTTTAGAGGTGGGGCGCTTCTCCAGGCGGTGGAACAGCGTTCCATACTGGCCACACACGACACAGGATGAGTGTAAAGCGTTAGAGCGCTCAGCTGTACGATACACCCGCCTCATGCAGCGCCACACATGGGAGCGGACTTGAGGCTGCAACAGAGGATGGTGTGCGTATTTCCAGATAGTCTTTTGGGTCTCAGTGGAATAAGGGATGTCCATCATGTCCAGGTAGTCCACCCTGGATAGGACATGGGGTCGAATGGGGATCACGCCATCATGGATGGGTAGCCCCTGTACCTCTTGTGTGAACTGAGGAGAGGGGCGGCCTCTTCGGGTTGTATGTCCACTAATACAAATTCTCCACCCTGCGCTTTGCATGGAGAGCAGGATTCGTTTGTAGTGGGTTTTAGTCCTGTGAGGACCTGTGGCCTATGTGTGTGATGCGAGGTATTTCATCAGGGAGTGGGGGTTTGATGGATTGTTGAGGCCCAAGGCTCGGGAGAAGTTGGAGCAGGCCGCGCGGGACCAGTGTTGGGATGGGAGTGTAGGAGCGGTGACAGCCGCGATCCAAGTGCCCAGGATCTTGGCAGCATGGGCTTTGAAGTCAAGCAGGCCCATGCCACCTTGATGATGAGGGCCAAACATGACCTCTAGCCGTACTGGTGGAGGGTGGCCTGACCAAAGCCATCCTTGCAGCAAAGCATACAGGGATTTGAAGAAGCTTGGTGAGAAGGGGATGGCGTGGGCTCCGAACCAGACTTTGGATAGGAGCATAGAGTTGGCAAGAACAACCCTGCCAGTGAGGGTAGTAGGGTGGGCTCTGGAGAGGCGATTCGCTTCGTCACGTTGTACAGTATATGGCATTCCATTACTGCTGAAGCATATCCGCCTGCCTCCATCCACACGCCCAGATGGCACACCGGTCCTATGGTAGGATGTGGCATGAAGGGGAGCACCAGTGGAGCGGTGTGTGTTGAATTAGTAAGGCGTGGACGTGGGCGAGCAGATGGGCTGGGTTGGGAACTGATTGCTGGGGCCCAGCAGTTCTGAAACCGACCAAGGAGGATGATTTCAGTCTTAGAGGCGTTCAGTGCCGTGAAGCTTACCTGGGAATATTCCTGAATGAGGGCTTCAAGTGCGCGTGCATCTTTGTTATTAGACACCCCCACCATGCAATCATCTTCAAATGCCATCATCTTGACTGGGGTTTGGCCTGGCACATGGACCCCAGTGAGTTGGGCATTCACATTTTGCAGTAGTGGGTCAAGGCTGAAGTTGTATAAGAGTGGGCTGAGGGGGTCCCCTTGTCGCAGGCCCCTTTGAGGGCGGACTACTTCCTTTAGGAAGCCTGGGCCATGCACTGCCATTGTCACAGATTCCGTGAGCAGCATCACCCATTCTATGAAGTGGGGGGGTAGGCGGAATTGATGGAGGCAGGCCCTAAGGTATTCCCAGTTTACTCTATCTTAGGCCTTTTGTTGGTCCAAGAACACAAGTGCCCAAGAGGCTGTGGATTGACATACATTAGCCACAGAGTGCACATTATCCCAAATCGACCTTCTGGAGATGAAACCAAATTGTTCTGGGGAGATGGTGGCAGATGCTACAGTCCCTAAACGGTTAGCCATGATTTTTGTTGAAATTTTGGTTTCTGTGTTTGTTAGAGAAATGGGGCGCCAGTTGGCTAAGTCAAGCTTATCCCCTTTCTTGAAGAGTGTGACAGTAAAGGCCTCATGTCCTCCTGGTAGGAGGCGCATTTCCAACAGGCTTTGGTTAAGTGAGGCTAGCAGCAATGGGGATATATATTTGAAATATTTTTTGTAGAACTCATATGGAATGCTATCTGGGCCTGGGTTTATCTGGTTTGGCGCACCGCGAATGGCTGTCCATAATTTGTTCAGAATAATTAAATTCAATTTTTCTGGGTATCAGAAAATGGTGCAGATATGAGCTCAGTCGAGAAATTCTGCCATTTCAGCTGGCTGAATTGTTTTGGCTTAAATATAACTCGGAGTAATATTTTTACATTTTGATTGCCACTTTGGCCAGTATGTCCGCAATGGAATTATCTGATCTTTGCACCTGTGTGCAGGCCACGCTCTGACATGGTGCAAAAAATATTTAAAGAATTATGCGGTGCACTTGTTGCCTTTAGTAATGTGTGTAGCCCTGTATTGGACACAAACCCAATGTTTGTGTTGCCTTTTGAGTGCGTTGAGGTGGGCAGCTGCCGTATCTCTTTCTGCTAAGCATCACTTTTCGAAAATCAATTCAGCCTGAAATTTAGCTCCACTAAAGAGATTTACGAAAACTATTAGCAAATATGGCGGGAAACCCCGCAAAAGAACTCGCAGGCTATGCCAAACGAGCCAGCACCACCCCCAAACGAAGCAACCCTCGGTTACCCACCTCAGGGTCAACCAGAGTCACCCGCTCTCAAGCAGCAGCCATGAAAGCAGGCACCACCCCCCAACCTGGAGCTACTCCAACTAGCGCCAGTTCACCTGATCGCACTTCTGCAACCTGCACGCCTAACAGCTCTGTGTGTGCTGCCTCCCACCAACCCGCTGAGCCCCCTTCAACCAAGGAGGCCATCACCCACGCTGTTTTAATGGCGTCTGCTCAGTTGAATGCAACTCAGCCCATCCAGACATTCACCTCCCCCATCGTGTCAGCTAATTCAGCCCCATCTATTATTGCTGACGCCGTGTTTCTGGCTCCCTCCATGAGGGGCGATACCCAGCTACCTGGCCCCCAAATCCTCAGATGTAAGGTTGGATTAGCCGCACATTCTGGTTCACTAAGCACCAAATTGGGACAATCTACTCTTCCCAATGAGGATTCAAATGGTTCGGATTTTGGAACTTCACACCAGTTCCAATCTCACCCGTCCCATTTAAACCCCGTAATTGGCACTTCTCAAGTCGGCACTTTATCGCAATATGCTGAAAACGACCAATTCACTAATCAGCCAATGAGTTTTGCCCACGAAATCACAGCAAACACTTGGGCTGAATTTACCCAAATAGATTGGGATGGTGATGAAACATCTCCTCCTCCCAATTGGCTGGAGTTAATTCCAATCTGGATGGGACTCCCCAATTTAGCGAGGCCCAACAATCACCTGGCCCCCAAACCCTCGGATGTAAGGTTGGATTAGCCGCACATTCTGGTTCACTAAGCACCAAATTGGGACAATCTACTCTTCCCAATGGGGATTTAAATGGTCCAGATTTTGGAACTTCACACCAGTTCCAATCTCACCCGTCCCATTTAAACCCCATAATTGACACTTCTCAAGTCGGCACTTTATCTCAATATGCTGAAAACGACCAATTCACCAATCAGCCAGTGAGTTTTGCCCACGAAATCACAGCAAATACCCGGGCTGAATTTACCCAAATAGATTGGGATGGTGATGAAACATCTCCCTCCTCCCAACTGGCTGGAGTTAATTCCAATCTGGATGGCCCTCCCCAATTTAGCGAGGCCCAACAAACCGCCCCTCAATTTAATATGATGCCAGCAACTGCTGTAACATTCCAGAAACAAGGGAACTCCGCAAACTTGTCCAAACCAACAGCTCACACTCAACCTGCAATTGCAGCCCAAAGCAAACACAAACGTACCAAAGGAGCCACTGGGGTGTGGCAAAAACCTCTGGCACCAACGCTACCCAAAGCTGATTCCCGTGAAGTGGCGTTTATTGCTGATGTTAAGAAGAAATGGGCCAAAACTAGAGCGCAAAAAGCTCTACCTCGCTCAACCCTCTCCCACGCAATTCGCCTTTATTATGGGCATAACCCTGTTGAATTCTATACAGAGGATTACTTCTCATACTTTGCAGCAATTGCGGAGACATTCCCTATTAACACCACCATCCATGAATCAGTGGAGGGCCACTACATCGATGTGGGCTTCACTGAAGCTGCCCTTGCTGACCATGCTGCCACCCTCCAGGTCATTATTCCACGCGGATCTCTTCGTATCTCCCGCACACGCTCTCACCTGGAGAAAATTTCATGGGTTACTTTTTCCAACCTACCAACGACTGTTGATCCTGAGTCTCTTAAACTGGCACTCCATCATGGTTTAATGGAGTTTGGGTCTGTTCTTTCAGTGGACTTTAGCGTCCCCTCTTACTATGCTCCCACTCAAAGAGCTCGCACTGCTAGGGCGTCATTCATCACCTCCCCCACTGTATCCCGTAACATTGAGGTTATTCCTCGTGTGGCGGTAGTTGGGGCATGCCCTGAGATCTTTTTTGTCGACCCTGATCAGGCGCGCCCCCGGTGTTCATGGTGTAACGCCCTTGGACACTTGTATAGTGGCTGCACAGCTCGAAAACAAGCCCTCTTAGCCACCACCCAGGGGCCTAAACCAGGCCAAAAACGATCCCACATGGCTGCAGCAGCAATTCCACAACCCACACAATGGGTTCCCATTCAAGACCTGTCCCCTGAGGCCTTACGCCTAGCAGTTGAAACAGCTAACCCCACTATTGGTGTGGGATACCTTCGCGCTCATGCCCCCTTCCAATGGGCACCCCTCCAATCTCCCAGAGTCAACTCCCTCTCTCACCAAGCGCAAGGCATCTCCCACAGGGTGCCCCTCGTCAGCCACCCCCACTCAGGGCTCCGCGGCACCCCCACCAACCTCCACCAGCGATTTATCGCATCAGCCCTCAGCTCCCAATGGAGCTATGCCCACCAGCATGGACTGGCAACTCGCGGCCTGCGGTAGAAGTGCCACCTCAAAGAGTCCTACCCCAACTCCACAGTCCATTTCGCGCGGATCCTTTGAAGTGTTGGAGGAAGTGAATATGGACTCAGACTCATCAAATGGGGACACCGCGGAGGTCACCATTGAGCACCCTCAGGTCCTTCCCCTGCAACGGAGCAGGGGCAGCATCCTAGGCTGGCTTACTAGGTCCTCCGCCCCCCACCCTCTCCTTCCCCTCCGAACCCTCGACGCTCCTCATGGATTGCAGCTAATAGTCAAGCTAAAGGACTCAAAACTAGCCGCCTCACAGCAGCAGGTTTAAGCGCTGGCAACCCCCCAGGACATGGAGGGGAACAGCTATGAGTCCCCATGGCAGCACCCTGGCCCTGCAATCCATCAACGCAAATGGGTTGCGGGACTTTAAGCGGAGAGCCCGCCTCCTCCAAAACTTCAGGTCAGCACAAATTGACATCGCTGCTGTCCAGGAGCCCCATATCCTCCCCCATGAACAATCTGCATGTAATGAACAGTTTGGAGGCAACTCCTTCTGGACAAACCATGCCGCCCTTATTGTTTTGAATCCCCAGGTTAAAACCCATTCTTTTTCACAATATCTAGGTGGCCGCCTCATACTGGCCAAACTCACCACTCCTGACTTCTCCTTCTTCGCTGCAAGCATCTACCTGCCTAATGCAGGTCAGGAGCAAAATCGGCTCTTGGAAGAGCTCCTCCAACTCAATCTCCCACGGAATACAGTCCTCTTAGGAGATTTCAACACAACCATAAGTCGCGTCCGTGACTCTTACCCCCTGCAGCAAAGGAACGCCCTGGATCAAGTCGCCTACAGGATTTCCTTCGCCTGAGTGGCTTTATAGATGCACTTCCACCCTCCGCGTCTGGCCTAGGTTGCATGACTAGGATCCAGTATGATGGAGGAGCTTTCCAGTCAGCGTCACGCATAGATATGGCACTGATTGGCCCCCTGCTAATTGGCCGCGTCTCCTCTCCCATCTCTCGTGACAACCATCTGAGTGATCACAGGTCACTCACCGTCGTCCTCACCACCACACTTAGACCGTCGCGTAGGTTCTGGCCTAGGGTTGCCCCAGCTCTTCTCAACAACCCCTTCACTAAGGAGAAGCTGTCTATGACCATCCGGGAGACTCTCACCTCCCCCCACCCCACCTGCTTGACCACAAGGCTAGATGGGCGGTGACCAAGGAGGGCATCACCCGCGTTGCTTACAACTGTGCCAAAGCCCAGATGACTGCAGCTCGCGCCAGAGTCAAAAGGGCGGAAGCCAGAATCAGACATCTAGAGCGAAACTGCCAGCCTTCGCCCTCTCCCAGATGGTTGGAAGACTGGGAAGCGGCGCAGGAAGCACTCCGCTTGGAGCTCACACTGCAGGAAGAACGGGCAGCAAACTTTACAACATCTCGTTACTATGCTCAATGGGAACGCCCCACCCGCTTCTTCTTTCAGAAACAGAAAGCCCGGTCAACAGCGCAGGATATTACTGCACTGAAGATTGGCACTACAACCACTTCAGATAAGGAGGAAATCACGCAGGAACTACACCGCTTCTACTCCAGCCTCTTCCATGCCACCCAGGTGGACCCATCGGACATCCAAGACTTCCTGTGGCGGGCTCCAGAGCCGCCCATTGACCCACGGGCTGATGAGGCTCTACTGGCGCCTATTTCCATCCAGGAGGTGATGGAAACCCTTCTGAAATCCCCACGGCTTAAAGCCCCAGGCCCAGACGGAATACCCTTTGAGGTGTACCTTCTGGAACCTGCAGTGATAGCCAGAACCCTCCGCGACCTCTTCGCTGCACTCTTGGTGAATGGCGAGGTCCTCCCCGACTCCAGAGGCTCAATCAAGACCCTCATTCACAAGAAGTCAGACCGTGAGAACCTGGCGAACTGGCGCCCCATAGCAGTGATCAACACAACCACAAGCTCTTCACGAAGCTTCTGGACAACCGCATCACCAAATGGGTGTCACCTCGCCTCTCCCCATCCCAGTACGGTTTTATTCCGGGGAGGTCGTTATGGGACAACTATAATGACCTTCACGTGACTTTGAAAGCTAACTCTCGTAAGGTGAATGGCTTTGTGGCTCTTCTGGATATGGAGAAAGCATATGATCGGGTAGCCTGGAAGTATATTGATGCTTCCCTGGCCCGCTTCCATCTCCCACCCGCAGCTAGGCGCTGGATATCAGCGCTCTATGACCAGCTCTACACCAGAGTCCTGGCGCCAATGGGTTTTACAATGGCAGTACCAGTTGGATAAGGTCTCCGGCAAGGGGACCCCCTGAGCCCTATCCTTTTTAACATCACCCTTGACCCCCTCTTGGCCTCCTTACAGGACAAGCTAACAGGGATTCTGGTCCCAGGTAAAGCCCCCACACGCACCATGGCATTTGCAGATGACACTGCCATTGCATTTGGCTGCCCTGGGGATGTTACCCTCGCTGCTGTGACCATTGAGAGGTACACCAAGGCGTCCAACGCCATGGTCAACACCTCCAAGACAACAGTTGTACAGGTCGGCTCCCCCACCTTCCCCCCACCATTTGGTATTGAACCTGAGCGCGGTACCTTCCGTCACCTGGGCGTTCTCACCAACCAACAAGGAGTTGCGCTAAAAGACAATGAGGACTTGCTCCTTGCAGCAGTTAACTCCAGGATTGCCAGCTGGAACCGGCGGCACATCACCCCCAGGGTCGAGCTCTGATGGCCAATGTGTTCCTCCTCTCCAAAGTCTGGTTCCTAGCGCACGTCTGCCCATTCACAGATGCCTTTTAAAAGCGGCTCAATGTACTCCTCCGCTGTTGGATCTGGGGCTCAAACCATCCACCAATAGCCCTCTCAACCATTGCCCGACCCTGCAATGAAGGGGGCCTAGGGCTTCTGGACACGCGATCCCACGCCACCACAATCTTCCTGAAGTTCCTATGGCCGATTGTCTGCTGGGACGCGACCCCCATGCCCCAATGGGCGCCCGCCCTCCGCCAGTCAGTGTCAGCAGCTCTGGGTCTTCCTAGAGCATCTCTGACCTCATTAGGGGAGTGGCTCACAAACCACCCAGGCCATCGCCTAAAACCATCCTCATCCCCCTACTGGAATCAGGCTCTCCTTGCCCTGAAACGAGTAGGCGCGCGGATCCACCATGCCTTCCCATACAGAAGGGAAGGCCCTGGCCTCAGCCCACGTCGCCATGCAATTGTGCACAATGGACAAGTTGTCACAACTCGCCTCGACCCCCAAGATCGTCCTCCCATCCGCCCAAGACTCCTTGAGCTCCTCCCTCCCTCCGTGAGATTTGACCTTAAGGAATTGTGGAAGGACGTCTATCACCCCATCCTGTCAGCAAAGGTGTCCAACACCTTATGGAGAGTGCTCCACTGTTCATACAGGACAGGGGACCGGACTTGCCCTACCTTCCAGCACCAAAGCTGCCCCCGCTGTGTGGAGCCTATTGACTTCCACCTCCATCGTTTTTTCACCTGTCCAGGTGTCGCCGCATTTTGGCCAAAGGCCCGCGCGCTCCTCCATGCTCAGCCCTGGTTTGGACACCCTGTGCAAGACCTCATGTTTGAGCAGACATTGCCTGGTTGCCACCGACCCCTCCGTGTCCTCGCCTATGCCACAGCCATCTGGACCATCCATAACTCCTTCCTTCATGCTGCCTTTGACCAGCAGGTGTGGACCCTTCCACACATGATCACCCACTTTCAGGTACACTTTGAGATGGCCCTGAAGGTCTGCACTATGTCGCCAACCCTCCCCCGCTCAGTTGTCACTGCAGCACGGCTCTGGCGCGCAAACCCCCTCCCTTTCTCGATGCCTCCTCCCTCCCCTTCCCTCGCCTCAGGCTCTTAGGAGCCCAGGCGTAATTCAATAAACATCGATGAATCCCCCCCTTGGGTTGGGACCATCTAGTACTAAAAAAAAGAGGTGGGCAGCTGCCTCCGCCCACTTCCAGCCCCATGTAGGGCTGTATCCTGTGGCTGGAATGTTGGATTCCAAGTGGGCCAATTTCGCCAGAGTGCACGAGATAGCTGCCAATGTGGCTCGTGAGCATCTGGAGGAGAGATGGTGATAGTGGCGGATGGTGTCCTCTTTGAAAGTTGCCCATGTGGAAATGGGGTCTGCACAAAACGGTGCAACAAAAAACTTTTGCAGAAGTTGCCTCTTCCACCCACATGAAAAATCCTGGCGACGCGAGCTTGGGGGGCAGATTTTGCACGAATGTGGGGCCTTTGCAACTGTGATGGGTAAGTGGTATGTTATTGAGACCATTTGGTGGTCAGAGAATTCCATTTTTGTTGTTTTGAAGTGGGAGATGTGGGGTTGGAATTTCGCCGGTGTTAGAATAAGGTTGATGTGGGTCATGGACCTTATTGGCCGTTGTGGACGTGGGGATGCATCATGTTTTCGAGCAGTGGGGCATGTCGCAGCAGCGCATCCATTAACCCAAGGGTGGCTTATAGAACGTGTAGTTCTATGTGACCCTGTGGGGCGTGGGGTGAGGGTGGCCACCAGTCCGTTGGTGAGGTTAGCCAACAGTTCATGTTGCCAACTAGGAAAGAATCAGGGGGTAGCAGGAGGGATTTGACCGACAAGAAAAAATTCCTGACGCTCATGTGCACCATTTGGGGCATAAATGTTGACGATTGTGTGCGCAACGTCAGCCCATGAAAAGGTGATGACAAGCACTCAGCCATTTAGGAATGTTTCTGAGGATGTGAATTTACAAAAATTATCTTTCTGAATTAGCACCCCACAGTGCTTCAACCAAAAGGATAGGGATGGGAGGAGTATTGTTTTCCAAGCTTCCTCAGAACCTCATGGTCAGTGGGACTCCTGGATGGCCAGGATATCCATGGGTAAATTGTTTTGTAAAAAACTCAGTTCTCTAGCCCGGGATGGGGAGGCCTTGAGTCCAGCGATATTCAGCATCCCTAGAGTGAAGGTTTCCCCCTTCACACCTTAGGTGTGAGGGGGTGGCCCCCAGGCCCACCAGCCTCTTCAAGGTCTCACGGGCTTTCACAGCAGCGCAGGTGTTAGCAGCAATGCTATCGGGGTTTTTGTTAATTTTTGTGGAAAGAGTCGCATTGGCTTCGGCCTTCACTTTTTGTTTTCCCGACGTCGGACGAATTTTTACGGTGCGGATAGGTTTGGTGCACCGTCGAGCAGGGCAAAAAAAAATCTTTTAGCTAGGATAGGTCCCAAGTCGGTTTTGACTGGAGCTTGGGTGCAGCGATTGGGTGAGATCAAATCTCCCATCAGATCCTTGGATTGATTGGCCCGCTCAGCATGGGCTTCCCAAAATGATTGGGTGATGGATTCCTGAGTCGCTTCCGCCATGAAGGTCTCCATGTCCTCCTGGCGTTGTGAGTGTGGGAAGGTGGTGGTGGCCTTGGCCGCTTCCTTGGCCGCGGCTCTATGGGCCTGCTTGGCCTTCTTCCACTCCTGCGGGGAGATGGGCTTTACTAATAGGTAGCAGCCTTGTGCTCCCCATGGGAAGCCTCCTTGGTGCTTGCGGTTGGTTTGTAGTGCGCCTCTCTGCTGGCCATGGCCGCCTAGGGGTGCTCTTGGAATGTGACGCCCTCCTTGATGGGGCATGCGTGCGCCTTATGGCTGAACGCATCACAGTGGGTGCAAATGGGGGGCGCGCTGTCCACGGTTACCTGGAATGGGTGGGTGGTGTGCCCTGCAATATCAATAAAGGTGGAGTGAGGGTTCTGGGTTAGGTCCTTCGCGATCTCCTCAGTTGGGGTCAGAACTGTGATGGCTTTGCCGGTGCACAGGTGTGGCATCAGCGTGAAATGTTGCATTTTGAAAAATTGTATTTTGCCATATATGGCGAGACCATCTTTCAGGTGTTGCTCCAAAATGTCACGTTTTACCGTAGTAAGCAAAAGGTCAAACGTGAGGAAAATTTGGTTTGATTTTGTCCATCTGGTGCATTTGGTTTTGATGACCCATTGCCCTTTGGGGAGGTCGACCACTACGCGCACCACTGCAGCCTTGTCTGCTGCTATTTTGCTTCTGAAACCTAGGTCCAGCCAACTGCACGACATGGAGTGAGGTGCAACGTAAACCGTGGTTGGGAAAATTTTGTGTACATCTTCACAAAATTTTTCCCATAAGGCTGTTTTTGGATGTCCAGATACACACAGACTCCGAATTCCTCTGACAAAAGTGGCTGGGAGTGTGGCGTGTTGATGTACTGGTTGCATCGTGCTTGCCACATGAGTATCTCTGGGGAAATTGTGACAACCGGTTTTTTGAGATTTTTTTCTATTCCGCCAGATTCTCTGGGGCGTTTTTGAATGTTAGAGGCCGCGGGCCTTCTGCCTGCTCCTCTTGCCTTGCTTGCCCAACTGCTCCCAGACATGGGCGCAGACTAATCTCCTCTGTGAGATTATCAAACTATATTTAGTCTTGAATTGAATAGGTTGCAAAAGTGTTTGCTACGAGAAAAAAAAGTTCATTAACTCTATATTGTGATTGCATTTTACAATAATTGAAGATTGTTGCAAGTTGTTTGACCAAACATCAGTTTATGAAATATATCTTTTTAATAAATATATCTCAACTTATAATTATATATATGATATAATTGCACTTTTAACTTTTCTTTCTCGTTGCAAACACTTTTGCTACCCATTCAATTCAAGACTAAATCTAGTTTGATAATCTCATAGAGGAGATTAGTCTGCGCCCATGTCTGGGAGCAGTTGGGCAAGCAAGGCAAGAGGAGCAGGCGGAAGGCCGCAGCCTCTACCGTTTGAAAACGCCCCGGAGAATCCGCCAAATAGAAAAATCTCAAAAACTGGCGGTCACAATTTCCCCAGAGATACTCACATGGTAAGCACGATGCAACCAGTACATCAACACGCCACACTCTCAGCCACTTTCATTGGTGGAATTTGGAGTCCGTGTGTATCTGGACATCCAAAAAACAGCCTTATGGGAAAAATTTTGTGAAGATGTACACAAAATTTTCCTGACCACGGTGTATGTTGCACCTCACTCCATGTCGCATGGTTGGCTGGACCTGGGTTTTGAAAGCAAAATAGCAGCAGACGAGGCTGCAGCGGTGCGCATAGTGGTTGACCTCCCCAAAGGGCAACAGGTCGTCAAAACCAAATGCACTAGATGGACAAAATCAAACCAAATTTTCCTCACGTTTGACTTTTTGCCTACTATGGTAAAACGTGACATTTTGGAGCAACACCTGAAAGATGGTCTCGCCATATATGGCGAAATACAATCTTTTGAAATGCAATGTTTCACGCTGATGCCACACCTGTGCACCGGCAAAGCCATCGCAGTTCTGACCCCAACTGAGGAGATTGCGAAGGACCTAACCCAGATCCCGCACTCCACTTTTATTGATATTGCAGGGCACACCACCCACCCATTCCAGGTAACCGTGGACAGCGCGCCCCCCATTTGCACCCACTGTGACGCGTTCAGCCATAAGGCGCACGCATGCCCCATCAAGGAGGGCGTCACTTTCCAAGAGCACCCCTCAGCGGCCATGGCCAGCGGAGAGGCGCACTACAAACCAACCGCAAGCACCAAGGAGGCTTCCCATGGGGAGCACAAGGCTGCTACCTATTGGTAAAGCCCATCTCCCACAGGAGTGGAAGAAGACCAAGCAGGCCCATAGAGCCGCGGCCAAGGAAGCGGCCAAGGCCACCACCACCATCCCACACTCACAACGCCAGGAGGACATGGAGACCTTCATGGCAGAAGCGACTCGGGAATCCATCACCCAATCAGATTGGGGAGGCCCATGCCGAGCGGGCCACTCAATCTGAGGATCTGATGGGAGATTTGATCTCACCCAATCGCTGCACCCAAGCTCCAGTCAAAACTGACTTGGGACCTATCCCAATTAAAAAAAAATTTTGCCCCACTTGACGGTGCACTGAACTTATCTGCACCGCAAAAAATTCGTCCAACGTCAGGAAAACAAAAAGTGAAGGCCAAAGCCAACGCGACTCTTTCCACAAAAATTAACAAAAACCCCGATAGCGTTGCTGCTAACACCCACGCTGCTGTGAAAGCCCATGGGGACCTTGAAGAGGCTGGTGGGCCCAGGGGCCCACCCCCTCACACCTAAGGTGCGATGGGGGAAACCTTCACTCTAGGGATGCTGAATATCGCTGGACTCAAGGCCTCCCTGTCCCGGGCTAGGAAACTAAGTTTTTTACAAAACAATTTACCCATGGATATCCTGGCCATCCAGGAGTCCCACTGTCCATGAGGTTCCGAGGAAGCTTGGGAAACAATGCTCCTTCCATCCATATCCTTTTGGTCGAAGCACTGTGGGGTGCTAATTCAGAAAAATAATTATTTCAAATTCACATCCTCAGAAACATTCCTAAATGGCCGAGTGCTCATCATCACCTTCTCGTGGGCTGACGTTGCACACACAATCTTCAACATTTATGCCCCAAATGGTGCACACGAGCGTCAGGAATTTTTCTCATTGGTCAAATCCCTCCTGTTACCCCCTGATTCTTTCCTAGTTGGCGACATGAACTGTTGGCTAACCTCACCAACGGACCGGTGGCCACCCTCACCCAACGCCCCACAAGGTCATGTAGAACTACGCGTTCTAAAAGCCACCCTTGGGTTAATGGATGCGCTGCCGCAACATGCCCCACTGCTCGAAAACATGATGCGTCCCCACATCCACAATGGCCAATTAAGGTCCATGACCTGCATTGACCTTATTCTAATGCTGGCGAAATTCCAACCCCACATCTCCCACTTCAAAACAACAAAAATGGAATTCTCTGACCACCAAATGGTCTTAATAACATACCACTTACCCGTCACAGTTGAAAAGGCCCCACATTGGTGCAAAATCTGCCCCCCCGAGCTCACATCACCAGGATTTTCCACATGGGTGGAAGAGGCAACTTTGGCGAACTCGTTTGTTGCACCATTTTGCATGGACCCCATTTCCACATGGGAAACTTTCAAAGAGGACACCATCCGCCACTATTGCCATCTCTACTCCAGATGCTCACAAGCCACATCGGCGGTTATCTCGCGCGCTCTGGTGGAATTGGCCCACTTGGAGTCCAACATTCCAGGCACAGGATACAGCCCTGCATGGGGCTGGAAGTGGGCGGAGGCAGCTGCCCACCTCAACGCACTTGAAAGGCAACACAAACATCGGGTTTGTGTCCAATACAGGGCCACATGCATCACTAAAGGTGACAAGTGCACTGCATACCTCTTTGAAAAAAATTTTGCACCACACCAGAGCGTAGCCTGCACACAGTTGTGAAGATCGGATAATTCCATTGTGGACATACTGGCTGAAGTGGCAATCGAAATGTAAAAATATTACTCTGAGTTATACTGAGCTGAACCAATTCAGCTGGCCAAAATGGCAGAATTTCTCAACTGAGCTCATATCCGCACCATTTTCCAATACCCAGAATAATGAATTTAATTATTCTGAACAAAATTATGGACAGCCATTTGCAGTGCGCCAAACCGAATATGCCCAGGCCCAGATAGCATTCCATATGAGTTCTACAAAAAATGTTTCAAATATATATCCCTCATTGCTGCTAGCCTCACTTAACCAAAGCCTGCTGGAAATGCGCCTCCTACCAGGAGGACATGAGGCCTTTACTGTCACACTCTTCAAGAAAGGGGATAAGCTTGACTTAGCCAACTGGCGCCCCATTTCTCTAACAAACACAGAAACCAAAATTTTTACAAAATCATGGCTAACCGTTTAGGGACCGTAGCATCTGCCACCATCTCCCCAGAACAATTTGGTTTCATCCCCAGAAGGTCGATTTGGGATAATGTGCACTCTGTGGCTAATGTATGTCAATCCACAGCCTCTGGGGCACTTGTGTTCTTGGACCAACAAAAGGCCTAAGATAGAGTAAACTGGGAATACCTTAGGGCCTGCCTCCATCAATTCCGCCTACCCCCACTTCATAGAATGGGTGATGCTGCTCACGGAATCTGTGACAATGGCAGTGCATGGCCCAGGATTCCTAACGGAAGTAGTCCGCCCTCAAAGGGGCTTGCGACAAGGGGACCCCCTCAGCCCACTCTTATACAACTTCAGCCTTGACCCACTACTGCGAAATGTGAATGCCCAACTCACTGGGGTCCATGTGCCAGGCCAAACCCCAGTCAAGATGATGGCATTTGAAGATGATTGCATGGTGGGGGTGTCTAATAACAAAGATGCACGCGCACTTGAAGCCCTCATTCAGGAATATTCCCAGGTAAGCTTCACGGCACTGAACGCCTCTAAGACTGAAATCATCCTCCTTGGTCGGTTTCAGAACTGCTGGGCCCCAGCAATCAGTTCCCAACCCAGCCCATCTGCTCGCCCACGTCCACGCCTTACTAATTCAACACACACCGCTCCACTGGTGCTCCCCTTCATGCCACATCCTACCATAGGACCGGTGTGCCATCTGGGCGTGTGGATGGAGGCAGGCGGATATGCTTCAGCAGTAATGGAATGCCATATACTGTACAACGTGACGAAGCGAATCGCCTCTCCAGAGCCCACCCTACTACCCTCACTGGCAGGGTTGTTCTTGCCAACTCTATGCTCCTATCCAAAGTCTGGTTCGGAGCCCACGCCATCCCCTTCTCACCAAGCTTCTTCAAATCCCTGTATGCTTTGCTGCAAGGATGGCTTTGGTCAGGCCACCCTCCACCAGTACGGCTAGAGGTCATGTTTGGCCCTCATCATCAAGGTGGCATGGGCCTGCTTGACTTCAAAGCCCATGCTGCCAAGATCCTGGGCACTTGGATCGCGGCTGTCACCGCTCCTACACTCCCATCCCAACACTGGTCCCGCGCGGCCTGCCCAAACTTCTCCTGAGCCTTAGGCCTCAACAATCCATCAAACCCCCACTCCCTGATGAAATACCTCACATCACACACATCGGCCACAGGTCCTCACGGGACTAAAACCCACTACAAACGAATCCTACTCTCCATGCGAAGCGCAGATTGGAGAATTCATATTAGTGGACATACAACCCGAAGAGGCCGCCCCTCTCCTCAGTTCACACAAGAGGTACAGGGGCTACCCATCCATGATGGCGTGATCCCCATTCGACCCCATGTCCTATCCAGGGTGGACTACCTGGACATGATGGACATCCCTTACTCCACTGAGACCCAAAAGGCTATCTGGAAATATGCACACTATCCTCTGTTGCAGCCTCAAGTCCGCTCCCATGTGTGGCGCTGCCTGAGGTGGGTGTATCGTACAGCTGAGCGCTCTAACGCTTTACACTCATCCTGTGTCGTGTGTGGCCAGTATGGAACGCTGTTCCACCGCCTGGAGAAGTGCCCCACCTCTAAAGTGATATGGCGCGAAGTCCAACGTCTGCTAGGCCAGGATCAAACGCATCCCTTCAGTCTGTCAAGAGATATGTTTGCTTCATAAATGGCCTCCCCCTCCCACCCTCCCTCCATGCTCTGGTGGTTGCAATCGCCATGTGGACTATCCACACGATTATCTTTGATGCCATCACTGGCTCTATCCCCACCCTCCCAGAAGCTGTCCACAGATTCCAGTCTCATTTGGTGGACCACTTTTCAAGTGTGGATATTTGGATATCTCCCACTGCGTCGCTGACAGCTGGTCTCCTCCTGGTTCCCAGTCTGGTTCATCAAATCAGACCCCTTCCTCCACACGTGCTCAATAGTGGCTACGACCCCTTCACACTTTTCCTCCCCCTCCCCATAAGTGTCATTCCCGGTGGCAACAAGAGATAGCATCGCTTCTCTGGGGTGCCTCCTGGTACTAAGTTTATCTTTCCTGAGTCCTATATGGAAGTGTCCGTCCCATGGTCAGCCTTCCCCGCAATAAATTTAAATTTAAAAAATTTAAATAATTGCACTTTTAGTACTCTATTGCGTGGCCCCCACTTCATAGAAAAATCTCTAAAGTCGTATTTATCTAATTTTGGTGATTTACCTTGACGTCATAATTATAGTTATTATTATGGCAAATCAAATTCTTAATCCTGCTGTTGAAATTTCTACTATATTAATTTAATTATCACCTTAATTTAAAGCCTAAATGCTCATATCTGCTCCAATATATATAATCCATTTCATCTACCTTGTTCCCCACACTTGCTTAAAAATAATCAGTAATATTAACTTTATATTTCTATATGGCCATCTGGCATATTTCAATCACAATCAGCATAATATTTTTATTATAGAAATTTCCAAGCCTATTCACTCACTTTTTTGGTCTAATTTTATTACACTTGTAGTTTACTACTCTGAAAACTGCTTAGTAACCACAATAATGCACTAATGAGCTCGGTGGTTGAGTGAGTATAACTGGGTTATATTGCAATTCAAAGGGGTTCCTTTTCATAAGTAGATAGTCTTAGCTACTCTTATAGTAAGTTGTTGGAATTCAGGTTTTCTTATGCTCACTGGTGATGTTTGCACCTGCTTTTTGGAAATTTTTTGAAGGAGAAATTACACAATCAACTGCTAGAATACCGTTTTTAGAAAATAGTTGATACTTAAATCTAATATAAGAAACCTTTTAATATAAAAGTTTTAGGCTTTATAGAATATTTTATTAGAGGTGGTGAGGGGATAAAGAGCGAACCTTCTTAAACCTCACTGCTTAGTAAATAAAATAATTTGAAGTCTGAAGTGAGTAGAGCGAGAAATTTATATAAGCTTTGAGAGTTCAAATTAGGTATTATGGGCTTTTGACATATTAGATCTCCCAAGGTTCACCTTGCTTTAATGCAAGGGTGATGGTGGGTCAATAGTTTTCAAGAAGAACCCATGGGGCAAGGATTTAATATATGTAAACCAATCATATGACAGAACCTCTGAATGACTCCCCTAATTCCACCATATGTTCAGCGTAACCAACCTACCCACATTAGGGCTATTTGTCTGAGGAGATAGAGTAAAAGGATTATCCCAATTTGAGGTATTCCACTGAGAATCAACCTGGGTTCATTGTGGGATATCTACCATTTTTACCCCCAAAACACTCTTCTCACAAAATTGGATCTGCAATTGTTAACATTCTTCACTTCAAGAGTCTTAGGTAAAGAGTAAGGTGCAAGAACTGGCCATGGATTCAGTTGACAGTAACTTAAATAGCATTGGATTTGATGGAGTACTCAAACCCTCACTTATATGTAACTAATAAATTCCTTCTCAGATAGACCCAAGCTTTTCACTTCTAGGAGTAACTTTATTTTGATAATACAACATTTTTGCAATTCCTTGAGAAATTCTTTAAGCAGGCGCTACAAAGGCTATGAAAGTATTAGTTTTGTGGCTTTAGTGAAGATTGAGACAATTACAACGAAGTTATTAGTTCCATTCCAATAGTAAAATCCAATCAGAAGTACTGAATCCAGTAAGAAGATAGACCAAAATTAAGCTACACAAGACAAGATTTTTGGTACTTTATTAAATAAAAATTAGAGATACCTATAGGGGAAGATTTAGTGGGTTTATGCAAGGATTTCTTTGATGCACCCGAGGTAAGATCTTTCCTAACAGATGACCAATATTGCTGATTATCATTATTATTAAAATAATTATGATGGTCAGATCTGTTAGAGCGCTTATTAGATTTAATTGACCTTATTAATGAGGTCCCAGCCCCTTCAAAATGCTTGGTCATTTTGGATTGCTGGGTTTCATCCATCATAGGAGGTCAATAACTCCAAAGAGTCTTATGTCAGTCAATTGAAGAATCGGAAATCCCTGACATGAATTTCATCAAATTTTTAACTGAGATATCAAATCTTGATCCAAAGTTATTCCAGTCATCTTGGAAGTATCTCCAACAAACATCAAGTCTGATAATTGGAAGGAAGGAAGTGGGGGACAAAGCTCATTAGATCCTTAGCCCTCTTTTGTGACAGTCTTTGCCAGATTAATTATAGCCTTGCTTGGCTACTTTCTTTCCACTTGGCGTAACTTTCAGAGCAAAATTATATAGATTAAAAAGTAATGCATGATTGCCCACCATAGTTTCGCTCTGATGTCCTTGAATTCTCCACTGGCTGCCCCAGTGTGGGGCAGCAGTGAAACTCCCCCACCATTTTCTGTCCAACAGGAAAATGCACTCAGACTAGCTCACCCAGTCATACAAAACCCTGGGACAATTTGTTTCTCCCAAGGATCTTGACGCCCACCTTGCTCAACCCAAGCGGTGCCCCATTGTCCCCTGGTGCTCCCCTGGAGCAACATGCATTTTGGCCTTAGGGTTGAATATGGGAAACTTTTCCCCTATCATGACTAAGGCATTATCAAAAATGGCTCAGGCGGTGATGCATCCCGCCACATTTATAAACTTCCACCCCAAAAAAAGGGATACTTTAATCTCAGCTTCACCTTTGAAGCCAATGCCGCCACTGTGGTAACTGTGCCCCTGGTTTTCCAGGGTACCCCTCTCTCAACAACTCAGACCCAGCTCCCTCAGACACCACTTTGGTGGTTTAGTTTTCTGGTTTGCCCACCCACCTTCCCCCTGAGGTGCTCCACCAGGAGCTGATGGAAGGTTTGACTGCCTATGGCTCCAGCCCCATCTTGCAATTTGTGGTCCCAAATGGGGCCACACGCCTTGCTGGACCTCAGATGTATGCCACAATCAGCCCTGAATCAAGAAAAATTGCCTCATCAATTCCCCCTCACACCATTATCCCCTCTGCCCCTGACCATCCATTCTGGGCCCACATCGAGGGTGGACGGATTATCTGTCCATCCTGTTTCATTTTGGACCACTAAAAATGCAAGTGCCACATCGATGAATCCCCCCTCAGGTTGGAACCATCTAGTACTAAAAAAACGCAAGTGCCCATCCCTAGCTGCTTCCAACAGTGCTAATTTTTTTGTCCACCAGCCTCTAATCTGCCACCCACCCCATGACAGTTTCAGTATGGGGTACGATCCTATCTCCCCCTCCCCCAAATCCTGATGCTGAAGCTGCACCTGCAGCCACCAATCAGCCTCCTCCTCGCCCCAGTGCCACAAACGCTCCATCCAATCAAGCACAGGATTAAACCCAAGTTCAATCCCATGCATCCTCCAACAAATTAAATAAACCTCAACCATACGCCGATTCCCCAAATCCCAATTCAATTCAACAAGAACCATGAGAGTTATTGGCTGAAATTGACAATTAAGTTAATTTCATTGAAGAATCATCTCTGCAAATTGAGCGGTTCTGTAATGCAGAATGTGACGCCAAATTCCCCCCTCATTTATATGCCCCACATCCAAGTGCCGAATCATTCTACAGCGGCCACCAGCTTGCAGTAGAATTAGCTGCCACACTGATTGTCATTCCCTCCGCAAAGCTACCGCCAAATCAATGGCGATGCTCACGGGAGGTATTCTACCTCCTGTTATCCCCATAAATCTCACTCCAAAAAGTAAGGTTAATATGAATCAACTGCACAAAAATGTCAATGATGCTATCCAGAACGTGGTAACTGTAGCATGGAATCCTAAAGCTAAGATTACCTGAACCAATATTGCCACGTTCATTAAACTACCAGACGCCTGCATTTATCCAAAAAAGCTTTAGCCAAATATATCACTGCCATTTTTGTAGTTGGCAATTTCTTAAAATACCAATCATTAATGATATTTAACCTCATACCGCCGATGCCCTGATGCCATTGCTATCCGCCTTGACTGTACCCTACTCTGGGATGAGAATGCTGCTGCCAAAGATGAGCCCCCAATTCCCACTCCCCTTCTGTCATGGAGGGATAAGCGGTCTCCGCTGCCCACCTGGTTGGTTGTTTTGTTTAATGTTTTCATTCAATCCAGTCATTTAGGGCGTTTTGTTTTAATCAATTAGTTACATTAGTTTTAGTTTTTAGTTCAGTAATGTCCATCCCCTTGTCGGCTTATCTCAGTTAAATAAAAATCATACCCTTGCTTGTAGCTGATATAATGCTGGCTAACTTTTTCATGTCTTACTCAGGGTCAGACCTAACAGAGAAATATCCTTGGCTAACAAGCTGGAATGTCAGGCAAACAGCAAGTAAGAATTAGACTGGCCTGCCAGCCAGGGTGCCAGAGCACCCAAATGGCAAACTAGAATGCCCGAGGCACTGCTGCTGATATGACAAATATGGAACCAGAAAGGAGTTCCACCAATATCTTCTGGTGAGCCAGAATTTTGTATAGGCATAAGATAAAGTACCAGATGCATATGGCTGTTAACCCAAGGGGTACGAGAGTGTCAGCGGATATGGCAGCTTAATTTTCAACATATAAAACTATATTTCAGGGAAGTTTATTTTAATGGAAAATTTAAGGAAGAAAAATCAACCTACAATTTTCTCAGTGCAATGCTACTGATTAAATAGTAGTTTTATGGGGAAAAACAAGCTGGGATCAAGTCCCACAAATTCGACCTAACTGGCGAATTATTTGAAAATGGGTGGGTTAGTTCCCTGGGAACTGACATCAAAAAATTTGGCGGCGGGCCAAGTCACTGTCAGTTTGACCTCAAACGTCTGAACCAAGGCTTGGCTACATTTCTGATGGTTGGCACAATGGCATTTAGCCCGACGAGTGGTGGGAATCCCCCAAGGCCACCCCACATAAGGGTGGGACCATTTGGTTGAGAACAGGTTCAGGACGCCTAACCCGTCCATGCTTGGTCACTGAACTGTTTGTTTGGTCTGTGGCATGGCATCAGGCGCAACACCCAATTTGTCAGCAGGAAACTTTAAAACCTCGTTGATGGTGTCCAGAGCTAATACCTGCCCATTGGGGTGATGCCTGACA
>JAKSZP010010834.1:0-103450 GCA_022478985.1 Massospora cicadina
GTTTAAAAGTGTTTAACCCTATCCAACCAAAAACAGGCATTTATGGGAACCTGCCTTAACTGAGAAAAACCTTCATTGAGTTTGCCAAAAGGTTTTATCTTGAGGTCCAGACTTTGGGTACAGGAAAACTTTACGCTGTATGATGCTATCTCCACTTCTTTATTGGCCTTCACAAACACTTCTAACATCCAATTATATCTTACAGCGTTGAAGCCTCACCTTAAATCTCTCCCGCATATCAAAGAGGCCATTATGGAGATTCCTTCTATCTTGATTAAACCTCCCAGATAACCCAGTCCTAACAATAAGTAAAAATATCAGGTTTTTGTGACAAAAATTCCCAACTCTCCCAAATACAACTTATATTGCACCTATTGTAAAGGAACCACCCTTACTGCAAACCATTGCTGTCATCTTTCTTGCTATAAGGCAGCAAAAGATCAGTCATCATAGGGCAAGTGGCTCCCTTTGCTGACGAAATTCAAGTGCCTCAACCTCCCCAATCTATGCCTAGCATCTCAGATTGCTTTTTATATCTGCTCCTGCCAAAATCAACGTGCCTCTTACTATCCAAGACAATAGAGACCTTAAGCTTTCCTATTCATATATTGGTCAATTACCCAATAGCACCTTTACAGTCAATTCCTTTAACAAGACCCAAACTTTAACAGCTAAACTTTTTAAAGCAATTGACAATCCCCAAAACTGTCCAGATTCAAATACTCTACTCACCTCGCTACAACTCTCAACTGATATTTTATTAGACATTAATCTTTTATTTAGATCTTTGGCGGTACGATTAGAGGTATTCATTCCCAAGTTAAAGTCTTGGTTATATTGGATACTGGCTCTCTGGTTAATGTTATATACTTCCAATTGTTACAAAAAATTAAAATTGGCTCTAACTTGATTTGCAAATTGAATATGGGACTGCGGGGAATCAGTCTAATAAGGTGAGTGGTGCATATTCTACCTTACTCCTCTGATTTGGAAAACTGTTGATTACTTCTCTCACTATTACATTAGAAAACAATAACTACGCTTTTCTATCGGAGTACAATTGATTTTAGAATTCAGTTGCATTGTTAATCATATGGAAAAAGCCTCACCTTTAATATATTAGATACCATCTTTTGATCTCCTGGTCAAAAATAAAGTGCCCCAAAAAAGAATCTGCTCATGAAATATCCCAATTTTGTTTGCAAAGTAGAGTATCAAATTTTGGAGGTAAAATTAAGTTACCCCTTGAATTTTAGATGCTGAGGATGGGATACCTCTATATGCACCCCATCCCATTAATATATCACCTGGTTCTCAGTTATTGTGGATTCAGGAATAAAGATTTATTCCTTCTAACCAAACTCTTGGAGCTATATGAACACCCTAACCATTCTTATAAAGAAGCGTTAACCAGTCCTGGAATCTTAGAATTCTCTAAGGGAAATCTATTTCTATATTATTAGGGAACTTAACAAAATTAGACCCTCCAAGTTCCTTGATATGCCCTCATCGCTTATGAAAACTATGTCCTATTGGAAATATTGCCGTTGTAAGTAGTTTTAGTTCATTGTAAGATTTATGGTTCAATCCCTTTCCCATAATAACTCAGGTCAGAAGTAAAATGGGAGACAACCTCACTCCCAATGGACTCCAATATGTAGAAGCTCTTCTTGAGGAATATAACAATATCTTATAATTGGGCCCAGGGGATTACTGGAAGATGTCAGGAGTAAATCACCAAGTCAAAACTGAGGATCATCCTCATATAAATCTTGAGCTTAACAAAAATTTAAAGTCAAGGAAGCTCAATTAGCTCTAGAACTAAGGCAACTTTTAGCTGCTGGGCTACTTGTGCCACCCAAAATCCCGTGGGCTTCCCCACTCTTATTATTCTTGAAAAAGATGGCATACACCAAGTTGTTATGGATTATCACCTACTAAATTTCTATTACATGAGATTAAATTCACCCTATAACTTGCATAGATAATTCTTTATGCTTAATGCTGGGATCCCATTATTTTTGCAATGGATCTCACCAGTGAGTAATAGCAAGTAATTTTATACCTGAAGACCGCAAAAAAATGCGCTCTAATTTCTTGTTTAGGATTATTTGAAACTACTCAAATGCTGAAGGAGTTATGCAACGCCCTGCCACCTTTCAAAGATCAATATATAGTTTATATGAGACTAAATAGGCTCTTGTGAGCTAGCCTATCTTGACAATATAACCTCTTTTATTATAAACTTTTACTAATCACCTGGTTAACCTAAAGGCGGGTTTCCAACGATTATACCAAGCTTTCCTTAAAGCTAAAGCCGCCTAAGGCCTTTTTTCAAAGTAAAATGATTTTTTTGGGCCATAAATTAAGCAAGGCTAGAATATCCACAATGGACAACAAAGTTACAGCCATTCTAAAATGTCCACCCTGAATCCCTATATGATGTACTGGTCTTTTTAGGAATGGTGGATAATATCACCAGTTTATTCTAAACTTTGCTGATTCCTCTGATCCTTTATTATAATTGTTGAAGAAAGGGATACTTTCCAGTGGAAATAGGAGCAACAACAGGAGATCTTTCTTTCGCTCTGATACCTAAATCAAAGCCAAATTTGGATTTTTAAAAATAACAAAACATGACCACTCGATTGAGCCAAAGCTTACCAATGTTGATGTAATTGACGCCAGCTGCCCCAGCCTGGGGTGGTGGTGTGCTGCCATCCGACATCTTTTGGTTGCTGCCAAAGCGCGCCCTGGATGGCTCTTCTAGTCCTCTCAATGCTACTGGCCATTATTTCCCACCTCAGGACTTGTCCCACCACCTTGCAAGCTCTCAGACAGTGCTTTGGAGCCCTTTGGTGCTCCCACAGAGCAATTTGCGTTTTGGCCTCTGGGTCAAATATGGGAATCTCTTCCCATATGCAAGCACAGCCATCATCGAGATGGCCACAGTGGTTTTCAAACCCACCAGCTATACTGACTTCTGCCCCTTTAAGGGGTACTTTGACCTCAGCTTCCGCTCTGAAGCTGATGCAGTAGCAGCAGCCAAGCTGCAATTAATTTATAAGAAAAATTCTACTTGCCCACCGTTTGCACCCAGCTCCTGGATGAGGCCACTTTGGTGGTCCAGTTCTCCGGGTTGCCCTCCTTCCTTTCTCCCAAATGCCTCTGCCATGATCTCACGGAGGGTTTGGCCATTTACAGCGCAGACCCCATGTTGCAATTCGTGGTGCCCCATGGGGCAGATCATCTGGCAGGCTCTCACGCCTTTGCAACAATCTGCCCATTTCATCATGACACCCACCTTATGATTCCCCCCACACCATGATCAGGTCCGCCCCTGATCATCCTTTTTGGGCACATGACAAAGATGGCCGCGCCATCTGCCCCTTGTGTTTTGAGCTTGATCACTCAAAGTGCAAGTGCCCTATGGCTTCTGCTTCTGCTTCTTGCGCTTCCACCACTCCCCCTCCATTGCCACCCCAGCAGCTGCCTCGCCCCAGTTTTTTGAATGGGGTGAGATCCTCCCACCCCTGACCTCAGCAAATTCTGGCGTGGCTTCCAAAGCCGCAGCCAATCAAAATTTTAAAAATTGTAAAAGTTTGGTCGATTTACAGCGCCCTGAGCTGATGGATGAAATAGTTTCAGCCGAGCTGCCATGAGTGACAGCTTGTGGCCAAAAAGGTGCTGCCAACCTGCCAACTATGGTGGCTGGGCCAGCACTAGCCAATTTAAATCCATTTGAAGCACTTGAATGAAATGATGATCTGGATCGGGCTTATAATGTTAAGCCTGATTTTGATTTGGAGAAATTCTTTGTCAATCCTCCCAATTTGCGCCTCCGCCATTTTCACCCTAAAAATGGTTTCCCAGTTTATAAAAATATAAATAAAATGGTAATTGAAGCCACTTCTGATCCTGCCAACACCCTACTATTCCAGTAACTCCATGGGGCGATGGAACCCCTGGTTGAGGGTATTCCTATCCCCAATTTCCCCGATAATTTTGAGGAAGATGCAAAATATGAGATTGAGGAGCTCGCTTTTGGTGTGAGCTGTGCTTGCATTGACGCGGCAAAAACCTCTCTTTTTGACCCCAACTATCCCCAAACCCGCCAGCACATCAAGTCTTTCACTTATGTGCCAGCTCTCATCACTTTCGCTGAGCATCAACTTTCTCAATATGTTGAGGTGATGGATACTGCTGGCCTCATAAATGAAGAAAACCCGCAGCTATACCTCCTCATGCCCCATGTCTCTGATGCCCCTACCACTATGTTGTCCGCCATGGTCTGCCAGCTAAAGTGAGCACTGGACAAAAGTTTACATAAAGCTTCCTCGCCTTCTGATATGGCTTCCTAGGCTGATAACCTAGGGGCTTTATTAGGTTTTTTTCTTCAATTTATATTAATCACTTTGTTTGGCCCATTTGCAAATAAAGATGCATGGCGGCTCTCCCTTTTGGGCTGGGCACCACTAGTATAAAAAAAGAGGAGCAACAACCGGCATTTGACCTATTATACATAGCTCTCTCCCAATCTCCTGTACTTTTGCATCCTAATTTTTACAAACCTTTCTTACTCTTCACAGATTATAAGAAATATAGCTATTGAAGCTATATTATCCCATCATGACGAAAGTTTGGTGGATCATCCCATCGCTTATTATAGCAAAACCATGTCAAAAGCTGAACGCAACTATGGTTTTACAGACTAGAAATGTTTGATGGTATTATTAGTTATCAAGCACTTCTAACCTTTATTATATGGGAACCATGTTACTATAATTACCAGCCATGCTTTGCTGTGATGGCTTCAACAGATTAAGAATCTTTACAGGGGATTAGCTCAATAGGCTTTAAAACTTCAAAATCACGATTTTCCCAATATCTATCATCTAGCGCTCATACATCAAGATGTGGATCGTTTAATCAGGGTACCATAATAACTTTAACTGTCCCTGAGAATGATCAACTCTGTAATCTTTTAATGCAACCGCGTTTAAAGAAAAATGAGCCCCTGATTATAAGAAGGAATTAGCAAAAAGATTATCAAAGACCGTAGATAAAATGGTATCATGTACAATCTTGTGTCACAAAAATGGTTACTTTACATCTGAACTTCAGCTCATCTGATGTTATACTATATAGACATCTTCAAGTCATCAACAGAGGAATTTAGAAAATTTACCAGTGTCTCAAGACCCAATGTTACTTGGAAGGAATTCTCTTTTTAGCACTAATGGTGACCAAACTAAAAGGGGGAACCGCCACGCATCTTTATATGCAAATGAACCAAACAAAGGGATTATCATACATAAAAAATTCCTAATGTGGCACCCCAGCTAGCAGCCTAGGAAGCCATATTAGAAGGTGAGGAAGCTTTGGGGAAATTTTGTCTGGCGCCTGCTTTAGCTAGCAGACCTTGGCGGACAACATTGGGGCAGGAGCATCAGCGACATGTGGCATAAGGAGGAATTGTTGTGGGTTTTCTTCATTCATAAGGCTGGCAGTGTCAATTGCCTCAACGTATCAAGCAAGTTGATTCTCAGTGAAAGTGATGAGAGCAGGCACACATGTGGATGACTTGATGCACCAGCAGGTGGGAAGGAATGCTCTTCTCAATTAAAAGGTATTAGAGTCCTGTCTGGTATGTAAAAGTCAGGCCAGATCTAAACCCCAACTACAACATCCAGTGGTTCCACCTTGTGAACCCTTTCATAGTATAAGTATTGACATTGTGGCTTCTAATATCCATTAATTTCTTTTAATGGCTGTTGAAGATTTTGGCCAAGTGGATCAAAGCTATATCCTACCCTTTGCTCAGAAAAATCTACCGCCATATTCCAATATAATTGAATTACAACCCAACATGGGTGCCCTAACATAATTCTCTCTGATAATGGAAAATTTTTCTTGACATCATTAATGAATTAATTAATCAAATTAGTGGTTCCTCTCAAGCGCTTTATACTCCTTACTATCCTGCAACCAATGGAATGGTAGAGCGTGTAAAATGATACATTACCTCGACCCTTCAAAAATGACCTTAACTAGCCCTCTACATTAGCCACAATATCTACCTAGCGCAATTCTTGACTATCAAATAAATTATCATCAGACTATTAAGGTGTCTCCCTTCCAAGCTCAGTATTGAAGGAATCCCCCAGTTGCCTCAAAAGTGCAAGCCATGCTAGTTAACCTACCCCAAAGACCCTAAAGTTACTATGAAAATATTGCTTATAAGATTATCCAACTTCAGGCCTTGGCTTCCATAAATTTGTATGCTACCACTACTAGAGAAACCGATCAGTTTAATGATAAGCATGCTCTTCTGCATAGCTTCCAATTAGGTGATTTATCATTTTCTTTCATCATTAACTTGGTGGATGCAATAAAAATCTTTTTGGAATAATTGGTCAGAACCCCACAAAGTTATTTATTAATGAGTAAATTAGAATTCTATTTTGGAGGTTTCTCAGGGGACTGTGATAAATTATGTACACAGAAAATTACTCAAGACTTTTGTTCCCCTACGCCAAGATCTAGATGGGGGCATTGATGGGATTCTGGCTCAAATTAAGGATTTGAGTAACTCTGATTATGAGTTTTAAAACTGATATAGGTATTTAGTCAAAGCTATATTAAGGATAATCCACAACTAAAATCGTCAAAGCCTCCTGATATTAGGGTCCAAACCTGACCTATGTGATCAAATATTGTATGACAGAGTCCTCTTAATATTGGGGTCCAAACCCAATCTATGTGATCAAATAATGCTTGACAGAGATAACCATAATGTTGCAGAATCAATTGCAGGTTAGTATAGATATTGTCATGGAAAATGCTTGGAGATTTTTCCCAATAAATCCCTAATCTCCTATATAATTTAGTTTAAAAGAAAATAAAGAGTACATTCTACTTACCAACTTTTTTGGTTACCAATAATTATTTTATGAAAGAATACAAAGGATACACTAGTTATGAATTGTTTTTCCTTAATTTAAGACTTTAATTTATTAAAATAAATTATAATATTTATATCCTTGCGCCTGGGGCTTTTTTTGCCTAAACTGATTTGGTTAGTTGAGTCTAATCGCCTTTTATCCTGACACCAATGAACCTTAATTTCAATTAGGCAGGATTTCATCTCAGGTATCTTTGGCTTGAATCGGTCTTAAAGAAATTTCCTGGTACTGATTTGAGCCTTACTGGCTATCAATTTTTCCATATTATTAATCAATGCGGCTCCTTTAACCCCTTCTTGGGTTTAAACATCAGTTCTGTTGTGGGAATTAAATGGTCAATATTCTTCCCATCATGTTAGATATCCTGTAGCTGACATCACCCCTTTAAAGAATATTGTAGGGAGTACCAACTTATAATTTGGTTATTAACACATCTGATAGTTACTCCAATTTTTAAAAACTTGATTGAGTATGTGTCTCCACGTTTTCAGGCTATAGCGTATGTCCCATCCTAAATGTATTAAAATTTTCCTCTAAATGGCGCTATAAAATTAAGATAGTACAAAACTAAATATGAAATCTCAAAGGTGGGTAAAGGTTGGCCTATGCATATGCTTTTTGTCTTCTCTTGTAACCATCTTGGCTTGATCTGTCATTGACTCTGACTGAAGTTGTTTGATCTTCTGGGGCAATCTTCTTAAACTTTCTCAGGCTCTTTGGTATTATCAATGGTAACTTTATAAGCTCTCAGAGCCAGTGTTTCAGGTTCTTTTCCATATAAGGCCATAAATTGCGTCTCTTTTGATGATTTGATAAAACTTATCCTGTTAGCCAGCAACTCACTTGGCAGATATTATTCCTAGTGTAATGGATCATTAGTGACTAGCTTGCGCAATATAGAAACTAGCATTACATTTGCTCTTTATAAATGACCATTAGTTGATGGGTTGTACGCCGGTGAAAATAAAAGTTGAGTTCCCATGCTAGTAGCTAAGATTCTCACAACTCTTAGAGTAAAGTTTTCCCATTATTGCATATCAGTACCTGCGGGCAGCCATGCCTATTAAATATATTTTGGCATAAAAAGTTTGTGGTAGCCTTGGAGGTCTGCGTGGTAATGGTGATTGCTTCAGCCCCTTTTTAAAGTGATTGATCCCTAAAAGGATGTATTGATTTCCACCTGTGGATTCAGGAAGTGGACCTATGACGTCTAAACTGAAGGTATGAAACAGTTTTTGAGAGGTCATTGGATTATACTTGTACTTGACCTTATGCAGTGTTTGTCTTTTACAAGGTATGTAAGGGTCTAAGGCTTCAACAACAGAGTACAGTATTCCTTCCCAATAGTAGATATCCTTAATTCATACATAAGTTTTTCTGGCTCCTCAATGACCTAAGGTAGTGTGGGCTTTCATTATAACTAAAACCCATTATGAAGGTCACAATCAAGGTAGCCAGTTGATTCTGAAACTCTTGCATATTAGTACATTAAGAACTTTTAGAATTTGAACAAGTCATTTTCGCATCTTTTACACTGTTTCATCTTCATCTATTTAAGAGTCTGGATTCATGAGTTGGTCATGTAACCATTAAGCTTTGCTTTTGTCTAGCTGTAGTAGTGCACATGAGTTAGTCCATTTACATTCGTGCCTCATCCCACCTTGATGGATGGTTCATGTCATAGTCCTGTAGCTTGAGCGCCTACCAGACTAGTCTTCTTGTCAGAGCTTCATGTTTTTCAGCCACTGTAACGAAGTGTGGTCTGTAACAAATATAAAATATATACTGCACAAGAAGGGCCAGAAATGTTATACCACAAGGAGAAAGCCAAGCACTCTTTCTCCGCAATGCTGTAATCTCCCTCAGCTTTTAAAAGCGTTTTTCTGAAATAGGACACCGGGTGGTCAATGCCTTCATCATCCAGTTGTAAAGTCTGGCTCCTACAGCTAGTTAGAGGTGTCTGTAAACTGGATAAATGGTTTCTCATAGTCCAGATGTGTATATCGGTCTTCTCTTCAACAGTTTCAACATGGTCTCAAATGCAGTTTTTTTCTCTACTACACACATGAAAGGGATGTTTTTTGGAAAGCAAAAGGATAAGAGGTTCAGAAAGTTGAGAGATTAGGGATAACCAATGGTGATATCCCACTATTCCCAAGAAGGCCTGTATGTCTCAGAGGGCTCTTTGGCTCAGGCATCTTAAAGATTGTTTCAACCTTATCATACAAAGAATGAACTCCTTCACACAATATGGCATGTACTAAAAATTCTAGTTCCGCTGAATGAAGGTTTTCTTCAGAGGTTTGAATTTAATGTTGTTCTCATGTAATCATTGAAAACTTATTGAGGTGGTCCAGATTATTATTAAAGTTTTTGAAAGCACCATTATGTCATCTAGATAAACGATCATAATGCTTAATTTGAGATTTTGTATGATATGATCCATTGCTGTTGAAATGAGGTGGAAGCGTTGCATTATCCCTGGGAGCCAGGTATATTAAAATAATCTTTCTTTTCTTATCAATGCACATTTTCTTGGTCCTCTGGCGATAGATCCATCTGCCAATAGTAACTGCCGAGGTCCATCATGAAGGAAGTAATTTGATCTAGAGAGTTGGGCCAGAACATCATTAAAATATGGATTTGGATATCTTCATTCTTAGTGAGGCTGTTTAGCTTCCTGTAATCAATCGCTATTCTGTGACCACCGTTTTTTTATGAAAAACAGTGGGGTGACCATGGACTCTGAGAGGGCACAAGTAAGCTGACATCCATTGATTGATTGAGCTCAGTCTTCAAGTATTGCTCCTCTATCTTTGATTCCTATATATGGTTCTGATCAAATTGGGATTTAATCTCCTACAATAACACTATGTGTTTAGCCTTTCATGTGACCATAGTTGACATCTGAAGTGGGAAAAACATTTTGATAGTTTTCAAGTTAGTGATGCTCTTTCTTTATTTTCTTTAGCACTAGTGGTGCCCAACCCAAAAAGGGGGCCCTCCACGCATCTTTATTTATAAAGGAGCTAGACAAATGGATTATCATTAATAAAATTTCCAATATGTCACCTTGATTAATAGCCTAGAAAGCCATATCAGAGGGCGAAGAGGCTTTAAGGAAAATTTTTATTTGGTGACCGCTTCAATTGGTAAACCATCATTACCAAACAGGGCTGGCGCATCAGAAGCATGGGGCATGAGGAAGTATATCAAATTTATTTGAGGTATGCTGACCAGGGGACGGACCTTACCAAAACATAGGATTCCAACAAGACAAACCAAAAATTGAATCAATCGCCCAAAACAAGTAGTGAGACACACAAAAGGATGAAAATAAACCTACCAGGTGGCACAGCGGCGAGCCACTTATCCCACCATGGCGAAGGGGGAGGAGGATTAAGAGGATCATTGTGTTCAGCTGCAATTACAGCTTCAGCATTGAAGAGGTGGACCAATGCTGATTGCAAGGGGGTTGGGGCATCCGTGGGATGAGATTCGCAGTGAAGCAGATATTAATTGGTACTGACACTGATAATCTGGGCCTAGAGCATGGCCTCCATGAGGTTAACAACAAGGGGTTCATCTTGGATGTGGGCATTGGGAAGCTGGGAAATTTTTCATTGTTGGCTCTTGTGATGCATGTGGATGGGGAAAATTCTGCCAGTTAAGCGACGTACTTGACAGTGGTGACAGCAGTTTCATCTAGGCGCTTGATTTCCTCTTTTGCAACTACAGGGAAATTGGGGGGGAACTTGGTGTCATAAAGCCTTTATTTAAGATCAGCGACAGAGGCTGCCACAGCTTTGCAGAGATGCAACTTTCAGGTGAAGCTACTGCAGCCTCAGCTAGATGATGGTCAATCAGGAAGGGGGTAGCAGTGGATTTGGGGATATATTTTTTGGGCGGGAATGGGGCACCGAAGTCTGAATTCAGATAATGTTCTAAATTTAATTGGTAAGTCTGGAGGTGGGACAATTTCACCATATTTGTTCACTTCATCGAATAAAACCCAGGGATTTTGGTTGAGTAGAATTGATTTGGTGATATGTGGCTTGGGTTGGGTAAGTTTAGGGGTTGAAAATTGCTTGTATTGAATTTGGGTTCGAACCTGCACCAGATTTGTTGGAATGGGTGTAAATTGGTTGGCTTAGGCTTGGGTTGGTAGTTTATGCATCTGCTTCGATGAGAGCATAGTCTGTGGGGGTGGGGGCAGCCAAAATCTCCATTCAAATGCTGTTGGTGTGGCCTCATGGATGGAGTTGGCAGTGTTTGCATGGTTTGAATTGTAACGGCATACTTTCTTCATATGGTCCAACTCATGGCATAGGGGAAAATTGTGCAACCATTGTTGGTGTGAGCCCAAAATAGATGGTCAGGTGCAGTTGAGATATAGGCATGCGGTGGGATGTGCAGGGCCATTTTTATCTGGTGAGGGTAATGTTGGCCATTGCCCGAGGTGCCACTAGGCGCTCAGCACCACTTGGGACAAGGAATTGGAGGATGGGTCGTGTGCCATAAGTGGACAGCCCTGACATCAACTCCTCATATATAGTTTGAGGGGGAAGGTGGGAGGGATGGTTTGTAAAGGTCGCCACAAGTGTGGTATCATTGGGGAGACGAGTCTGGGTGATGTAATGGGTGTGTTTTTGTAAGTTAAGGGCGTTGCTGCAGCAGCTGCTGCGTCCTCTTCTGTTGGGAAGCCAATATAAAATAGCCCTTAAAAGGGTGGAAGTCAATAAACCCCTGGTGCAAAGGTGGCCGTTGCCAGCTCAAGAATTGCTTTGTTAGCATACAGGAAGGGACGTCCATATTTGATGCGGAGGCAAAAGTGGATATTAGATCAAGGTAGGGCTAGGGGGTGGGGGCGGGTTGGGTGGACTTGTGTGAGGTGCAGTGCTAAGTCCCCTGGAGTGAAAAAGCGGCCAATTGTATCAGGCGGACTGGATGAGCCCATCCACATGCTTTTTGCTGGGGGTAAATACTAGTAGGTGGAGCACCGCTGCCCCACACTGGGGCATCAGGTGTTGGATCCAATGGCATAAATGGAAAACTGATGCGGTATATGTGGTAGTGGAAAATTAATGGTTACTTTTTATCAAAAATCGCAAGAAAGTGATGTTGAGCGGAAAGAAAAGTTTTGGCATGAGGAAGTATGAGTGGGGTCTTCATACTAATAAGGATGGCGGTATCCATCGCCTCAACGTATTGAGAAAGTTAATGCTCAGAAAATTGATTAAAGCAGGCACACAAGTGAAAGACTTGATGCACTGGTGGGTTTGGCAATAGTTGAGACCAAACATTGAAGTTTTTGCTGTGTCAATGCATGTTCAGCTCACAACAAAAGAAAGCTCTTTAACTTTGTATTTCATTTTCGTCAAACTTAGGGGGAAATTGGTGATAGGATTGCCCCTAACAAGGGGTTCCATTGCCCCATGAAGATGTTAATGGAGGAGAGTGTTGGAAGGGGAGCAGCTGCTTCAACTGCCATTTTGTTTATGTTTTTATATAAAGGAAAATATTCTAGGGCAAAAAATAGCATGGACGCAAATTGGGAGGATTTAAAAAATTCCTCCAAGGCGAAATTGGGCTTATCATTTTAAGTGTAGTCTGCGTCATCAATTTATTTGAGCGCTTTGAATGGATATAATTGGTCAATGATGGCCCAGCAACCAGAATTTGAGGGGTAGTGAAAAAAATTGGCTGTGCACTGTTGACCACGGCAGCTCATCTGAGACCAGTTCTATCATTCAGTCATTGTTAGGTAAATTAAAGATGAGTTTGATTAGCTGACGCCTTAGAAGTGGCGCCAAATTTTGCTGAGATCAGGATCGGGAGGACCAATCCCCACTTGAAAAAAATTGGGTGCAGCAGCATCCAGGAAGACACCAGAGGAGGGATCAGCTGAGGTAGCAGGAGCAGAAACTGCTGGGCACTTGCACTCAAATGATCAAGTTTGGAGCATAAGGGGAAGATGGCGCAGCTGTTTTTGATGTGCGCTCAAAGTGGATGATCAGGGGCAGACCTGATTGCAGTGCAGGGGGAATTACATGGTGGGTGTCGCAATGGAACGGGCAGATTGTCACAAAGGCGTGAGGCCCTGCTAAACAATCTGCCCCATCGGGGACCATGAATTGAAGCATGAAGTTGTCATCATAAACAGCCAATAATTTCGTGACTGTGACAGAGGCGTTCCAGTTAAGATGGGAGGGCAACCTAGCAAACTGAACTACAAGAGTGGCGTCAGCTGAGAGCCACATGCAAATGGTGGAGATAAGTGTTTTCTATAACTTTTTGGCAGCTTTGCTGTTGCCAATGAATGGGCTTTAGAACCAAAGCCCAGGTCAAAATAACCCTTGTAGGGCGAAAATTAATAAATTAGCGGGTTTGAAAACCGCCATAGCCATCTCATTTATTGCTGCACTCATGTATGAAAAAAATTCCCATAATTGACCTGGAAACCAAAAGCAGGTTGCTCTAAGGGAGCACCAAAGGGCTACGGAGAACTGCCTGTGAGCTCACGAGATGGTGGGATAAGTTCTGAGATGGGACATAACGTCCAGTGGCATTTGGAGGGCTAGCAGAGCCAGCTGGGTGCACTTTAGCAGCAGCCAAAGAACACCAGAAGGCGGCGCACCGTTACCCTCAGGCTGGGGCAGTAGGTGTCAATTGTACTGACATTGGTTTTTTGGGCTCAATTCAAGTGGCTGTCCTTTAAGAAGTTAAAAAATCAAAAATTTTGCTTTAATAGAATTATCAAAGAAAAAGAAATGTTGCGATGCAATTTCTCAAATCCTTCACGATTTAACTTATCAGATATGTAGACTTGAGGTATGGCATAAGTTTAAACTATTGGCAAGCAGGACAAACTCAAGGTGAATACAATAGAATGTACCTTGTCATTTCGTCAATGGGAAGTAAGTGACCTTTACTAATCTCTTGATGTTTTTTGACCAAGATATCTTTTTTGGTTATATTATAAATAATAGCTCAATATGCCGTAGATAAATTGGTTTGAAAACTCCTGGTAAAACGCTTGAATCAAACCTACTTACTCCAATGTCACTAGTAATATGTAGCAAGCAGTTTGGGGTATACTAATGGTATTCTGGTAGAAAACACTCTTTGCTCTCCTAGTTTGATTTTTACCTACTCAGTAGCATGAGATGGTATGCCTTCTGATGCATCTACTAAGTTGAGTAGGTTTTTTATATTTATTCCATAGATGGTATATTGCGAAAGTAAAGCGGAAACAGGGTATATAAATAGACAATAGTAATCCTTCTTGATGGAGTCTTTAGTACCTAGTACAAGGGGAACTTCATAGTTGAGTATTGATAGGTATTATTCTTTTAAATTGGTGGCTCCCTCATATTCGATCATAAATTGCATCTCAATAATTATATCATACTGACTTATTTGTCCAGTACAACTGCAGGAGCTATAAACTAATCTGTTAGCCTAAGTTTGCCAGAGATGAATATGTAACTACCACCTTTTTTTCTGTTTAAACTGGCTGTTCTATACTCTTTTGTGTAAATAAGGTTTGGGAGAGCTTGATCTTATTTATTTATGAGATGAGGCAACATTTATAGTGATCCCATATCCAAGGTAGCCTTAATCGGACCTTCTGAATTACCACTTCCACCTTAGTGATGGTTCCTGCAAACTTTAGCAGGAGGGCTAACACCTCTTTAAGGTGGAACGTTAAATTGAGATTTTGAGCATTCTCATAATACTTCTTCTTGTATCTCCAGTAGATTGTGCACACTCAAGATGGGTCAGATCAACAAGGCAAAGTATTGATTATCATCAAGGCCCTTATCAAATTATTCTGAAGCACCAAATGCTTTGACTGAGATAAGTTTTCCAGGATGTGGGTGTTGTTAATACTTTCATCATTTAAACAATCCAAAATGGAAATTCCATCAGGTGTATCTAAAATGTAATAAGCTGTGTCCTTGAAACCCCTTTCAGAGTCATTGCTAAAATAGTTTCATTGCATGCAAGATGAGTAATCAGCAATGTAATAATATCAGATACTTAAGTAGGGTCAGCTTTAAAGTTACTGCAACAGTTGGTAATACTAAGTCTTCATCTGCCATTGACAAAACCTAAATTTCAAGAGTTGCCTCCATCCCATAAGGGTAAACGTGCATATGACCTAAGTGCCAAATTAGATATACCCATAGGTTTGGCCCAATCAGCTGAGTTATGGTGGTTAACCAGTCAAACCCTCTACCAATTATGGAATCCACCAAACACCATGTATCATCCTCACCACTAAACCTATGGATCAATCCCTGGAGATGAACCAGCCTCTGCCACCTGGGGATTCATCAGGGCTCAGTCCACCAGATCACTTGGGATTCATCAGGGTTCTGGCACCTGGTTCACACTACAGGCTGAGGTGCAGATTCAGAACAGCCTCTTTGGAATGCTCTGTTACATCAGAGGAATACTGTATTTGTGGCCAAAAGGGGAATGAAACCCTGCAAAGTTAGGTGGTACTTGAAAATAAAACACCCATTGACTAACGTGAAGAATAAAGGAATAATTAAAAATAAGTTAATAAGGACCTGTGCTTTATTTTTAGAATTTATGGAGTAAAAATTCTAAAGTGAGATCAATTGAATGATACCACCTTGAAATAAAGAACAAAATGATGGAGATTAGTTTATAATACATAATAAATTTTGAATAATTATTAAAATCTTTCAGAGCTTATTTCTACCTTAAACGCTTTAGTATGAAAAAATCATGCCAAAAACATCCAGATCAGCCTAGCTCATCATATTGATTGGATTATGAATTTTGTATTGATTTATGGTAAATTCTATTTTGTTTAAAATTATAAAAAACACTATGCAACAAACTGTTTCATCACAAGTACCTGACTCTAATCTGGTCGCCCTTTTCCTTGCTTGGAAAGGGCAAAATTCTTATTGAAACAAACACCTTCAGTATAGTTATTCTTCTTACAGTAGTAAAAAGTGAGCTTCTCAAACTTCTTTGGCTTAGTTTCCTCCATGGTATACCTCTGGATTTCATGGAAGTTTTTCAGGAGATTCCTGGCTTGTTATATCAACCACATTCACTAGGTCTCATTAAATGTTTAAGATAATTTTTGAAGCTTCGTTTGACTGATGTGATGTAAATGGATAGGTCGTTTTAATATAATACTAGCAACTATGCCAGCTATGGAATCAGTCAGTGTAAGAATCCTTGAGGTCATAATCGTTTTAGCCTCAATTAGAGGCAATCCGCAACTTTGACCAGGCTTCATTTTAGTGTAACGCAATCCTCAAAAAGCATGTTTCTTCATATCAAGCTTTGCTTGAAATTGATTTATTTGCTTAGCGCTTATTTCACTTTACTCAAGGCTTTAGGTCATCCATGTGTGGTGCCATATCCTCATGAGCCATACATCTGAAAAAGAACAAGTTATGCTTGACTTTTTTGTTGATTAATATACCTTTTATCATGGTCTCATAGGCGCAAAGGAAAGATGTAATACTCCATTCTCTAGGTGTAAACTTGTCCTTTGAAGGTAGTTTAAAGGTTTTAGCTTCCAACCCTGTGATAATATTTACTCTGGGAGCTTCAGATTCAGTAATTTTGGTACATGTGTTGCTATGCTCAACTTGTCAAGTGAGTTGACAAATTTAACCTCGCATAAGGGTGAGATGATGCTCCATTTCTTCAAGAGTAAGTCTTGAGCAAATCTCTCAGATTAACATGTGTTTTAAGAACAACTTTATCATTCTCTAGGTATGAGCTTGTATGTCAAAATCATGGAATTACTTACAACTGAATGGGTGATAAGTTTGCAAGAATTTGTACTCATCCTCTAACACTCCAATACGCTGATTCGTCATCTTTCATCTTTTGGCACTCAGTGCCCTGAGAAGGCTTGTTGGTCTTGGTTTTTAGCTCTTCTGTGAGAGTGTTCCAGCATTTCTCAGCTTCATTGAGGCGTCAGTAGATTTGGTTAATGTCTCCCTGACTAGGTGATTTGCTCCATATTTTTCTCTCTAATTTTTTGAGTCACTTAGTAATTATATGAGTAGAAACCTGAGTTCACGAAATGGCAAATCCTTCTAAACACAGGATACTTGGGCAATAAAAATCTGAAGTACCAACTGAGCAATGAGTTTTTTGTGGGCTTCAAGCTCATCAATTTTAAGGCATGCTCTAGTTGGGACTCAAGGAGCTTAATCTATTCTTACTTGTTGCGACAGATAGTAAAATTGTGGGCTGTTATTTCACCTCAGGTTTCTGCATCTTTTTTTAAAGCTCTTGGGAAGAAGCTTCATATAGTTTTTTGGGTTCTTTCATTAGACTCCACAAAATCCTTTCAGAGGAGTTCCAGATTTTTCTCCACATAATTGGTGACATTAAAATAAATGTTTTCCATTCTGTTTTGGAGTTAGATGATAAGGAACAAGTTAGTTTCTAACATATGGCGTACATCCCTATACTTTGAGATAATTATAAACTCGTTAATAAGCCATGCATAAGGCCCCTTGGGTATTAACACAATGGTGGAGTTTCTCTTTATGGCTCCTAATAATTTCACAGTATGTAAAAAGCTTAGTGTATGATTTCATGATGTAGCAGGATAAATTATTACTTAGTTTGTATCTCAGGAAAAGCATTAAATTCATATAATTTAAAAAAAGTCCTGTTTTTGTTAGACGCCCTTTTGTGGCTGGGTCTTCTCCTGGATTTATGGCTCCTTGAAGTAGGTCTCAAAAACATTCATTTAAAATTTATGTTAGAATTTGAGATTCTGGGATCTCATTAGTTTTATTGTACTTCTTCAAAAGTGACTAAGGATGGAACCCATTTGGTCACCTTTTTCACCATTTACATTGTGCACCAAGTGGGTACACTTTATATAGGATTATCTTCAATGGTGTTATCCATTAGTAATGGTATTATTAAGCGTTGATGAGCCCCTGTAGTGAGCATCATATTGTAGGGCTTCCGTTTTCTGTGGATTTATGGTTCAGTGCCCTAGAAGCCTGACAGTAAATACTTGTAGCAGTCTAAGACTAAAAAATATATTACTTATTTTAGAGGGTGCCAAGTCATGTTTAGATATCATCAGCTAGGAATCAGTCCTATAGTATAATTTGAATAGGACTATTTGAAGTCAGATACCAAAAAATATATAAATTATATAGCGTAACTTTATTTTAGTACAAAAAGTGGTTTTAAATTTTTAAATTTATTGCGGGGAAGGCCGACCATGGGACGGACACTTCCGAATATGACTCAGATGAGACAAAACTTACTACCAGGGGAGGCACCCCAGAGAAGCGATGCTATCTCTTGTTGCCAGCGGGAACGCCACTTATGGGAAGGGGGAGGGAACGTGTGTAGGGGACATAGCCACTATTGAGCACGTGTGGAGGAAGGGGTCTGATTTGATGAACCAGACTGGGAACCAGGAGGAGACCAGCTGTTGGCGACGCGGTGGGAGAATTCCAAACATCCACGCTTGAAAGTGATCCACCAAATGAGACCAGAATTTGTGGACAGCTTCAGGGAGGGTGGGGATGGATCCAGCGATGGCATCCAAGTCAATCGTGTGGATAGTCCACATGGCGATTGCAACCACCAGAGCATGGAGGGAGGGTGGGAGGAGGGAGGCCATTGATAAAGCAAACATATCTCTTGACAGACTGAAGGGATGTGTTTGATCCTGGCCTAGCAGACGTTGGACTTCGCGCCATATTACTTTAGAGGTGGGGCACTTCCCCAGGCGGTAAAACAGCGTTCCATACTGGCCACACACGACACAGGATGAGTGTAAAGCATTAGAGCGCTCAGCTGTACTATACACCCGCCTCAGGCAGCGCCACACATGGGAGTGGACTTGAGGCTGCAACAGAGGATGGTGTGCGTATTTCCAGATAGTCTTTTGGGTCTCAGTGGAATAAGGGATGTCCATCATGTCCAGGTAGTCCACCCTGGATAGGACTTGGGGTCGAATGGGGATCACACCATCATGGATGGGTAGCCCCTGCACCTCTTGTGTGAACTGAGGAGAGGGGCGGTCTCTTCGGGTTGTATGTCCACTAATACGAATTCTCCACTCTGCGCTTTGCATGGAGATTAGGATTCGTTTGTAGTGGGTTTTGGTCCCGTGAGGACCTGTGACTGATGTGTGTGATGCGAGGTATTTCATCAGGGAGTGTGGGTTTGATGGATTGTTGAGGCCCAAGGCTCAGGAGAAGTTGGAGCGGGCCGCGCGGGACCAGTGTTGGGATGGGAGTGTAGGAGCAGTGACGGCCGCAATCCAGGTGCCCAGGATCTTGGCGGCATGGGCTTTGAAGTCAAGTAGGCCCATGCCACCAGGATGATGAGGGCCATACATGACCTCTAGCCGTACTGGTGGAGGGCGGCCTGACCAAAGCCAACCTTGTAGCAAAGCATACAGGGATTTGAAGAAGCTTGGGGAGAAGGGGATGGCGTGGGCTCCGAATCAGACTTTGGATAGGAGCATAGAGTTGGCAAGAACAACCCTGCCAGTGAGGGTAGTAGGGTGGGCTATGAGAGAGGCGATTCGCTTCGTCACGTTGTCCAGTATATGGCACTCCATTACTGATGACGCGTATCCACCTGCCTCCAACCACACTCCCAGATGGCGTACCAGTCCTATGGTAGGTCGTGGCACAAAGGGGAGCACCAGTGGAGCGGTGTGTTTTGAGTTAGTAAGGCGTGGACGTGGGCGAGCAGATGGGCCGGGTTGGGAACTACTTGCTGGGGCCCAGCAGTTCTGAAACAGACCAAGGAGGATGATTTTGGTTTTGGAGGCGTCCAGTGCCGCGTTACTTACCCGGGAATATTCCTGGATGAGGGCTTCAAGCGCGCGTGCATCTTTGTTATTAGACACCCCCACCACGCAATCATCTGCAAATGCCATCATCTTGACTGGGGTTTGGCCTGGCACATGGACCCCAGTGAGTTGGGCATTCACATTTCGCAGTAGTGGGTCAAGGCTGAAGTTGTATAAGAGTGGGCTCAGGGGGTCCCCTTGTCGCAGGCCCCTTTGAGGACGGACTACTTTCATTAGGAAACCTGGGCCGCACACTGCCATTGTTGCAGATTCCGTGAGCAGCATCACCCAGTTAATGAAGCGGGAAGGTAGGCAGAATTGTTGGAGGCAGGCCCTAAGGTATTCCCAGTTTACTCTATCATAGGCCTTTTGTTGGTCCAAGAATACAAGTGCCCCAGAGGCTGTGGACTGACACACATTAGCTACAGAGTGCACGTTATCCCAAATCAACCTTCTGGGGATGAAACTGAATTGTTCTGGAGAGATGGTGGCAGATGCTACAGTCCCTAAACGGTTAGCCATGATTTTTGTTAAAATTTTGGTGTCTGTGTTTGTTAGAGAAATGGGGCGCCAGTTGGCTAAGTCTAGCCTATCCCCTTTCTTGAAGAGTGTGACCATAAAGGCCTCATGTCCTCCTGGTAGATGGCGCGTTTCTAACAGGCTTTGGTTGAGTGAGGCTAGCAGCAATGGGGATATATATTTAAAATATTTTTTGTAGAACTCATATGGAATGCCATCTGGGCCTGGGCATTTTTGGTTTGGTGCACCGCGAATGGTAGTCCATAATTCGTTCGGAGTAATTAAATTCATTATTTCCGGGTATCAGAAAATGGTGCGGATATGAGCTCTGTTGAGAAATTCTGCCATTTCTGCTGGCTGAATTGGTTCAGCTCCGTATAACTTTAAGTAATATCTTTGCATTTCGACTGCCACTTCAGCTGGTGTGTCCACAATAAAATTTCCATTCTTTGCACCTGTGTGCAGGCCACGCTCTGGCGTGGTGCAAAATTTTTTTGAAGAAGTATGCGGTGCACTTGTCGCCTTTAGTGATGCATGTGGCCCTGTATTGGACACAAACCCGATGTTTGTGTTGCCTTTCAAGTGCATTGAGGTGGGCGGCTGCCTCCGCCCACTTCTGGCCCCATGCAGGGCTATACCCTGAGGCTGGAATGTTGGACTCCAAGTGGGCCAATTCCGCCAGCTCATGTGATATAACCGCTGATGTGGCTCGTGAGCGTCTGGAGGAGAGATGGTGATAGTGGTGGATGGTGTCTTCTTTGAAAGTTGCCCATGTGGAAATGGGGTCCGCGCAAAATGGTGCAACAACTGATTTTGCCAAAGTTGTCTCTTCCACCCACATGGAAAATCCTGGCGACGCGAGCTCTGGGGGGCAGATTTTGCACCAATGTGGGGCCTTTGCAACTGTAATGGGTAAGTGGTATGTTATTAAGACCAGTCGGTGGTCGGAGAATTCCATTTTTGTTGTTTTGAAGTGGGAGATGTGGGGTTGGAATTTCGCCGGTACTAGAATAAGGTCGATGCGGGTCATGGACCTTAATTGGCCGTTGTGGACGTGGGGACGCATCATGTTTTCGAGCAGTGGGGCATGTCATGGCAGCACATCCATTAACCCAAGGGTGGCTTTTAGAACGCGTAGTTCTATGTGACCCTGTGGGGCGTGGGGTGAGGGTGGCCACCGGTCCATTGGTGAGGTTAGCCAACAGTTCATGTCACCAATTAGGAAAGAATTGGGGGGTAGCAGGAGGGATTTGACTGACAAGAAAAATTCCTGACGCTCTTGTGCACTGTTTGGGGTGTAAATGTTGACGATTGTGTGTGCAACATCGGCCCATGAGAAGGTGACAACGAGCACTTGGCCATTTAGGAACATTTCTGAAGATGTAAATTTGAAAAAATTGTTTTTCTGAATTAGCACCCCACAGTGCTTTGACCAAAAGGATAGGGATGGTAGGAGCATTGTTTTCCAAGCTTCCTCAGAACCTCGTGGACAGTGGGTTTCCTGGTTGGCCAGGATATCCACGGGTAAATTGTTTTGTAAAAAACTCAGTTTCCTAGCCCAGGACGGGGAGGCCTTGAGTCCAGCGATATTCAGCATCCCTAGAGTGAAGGTTTCCCCATTGCACCTTAGGTGCGAGGGGGTGGGCCCCTGGGCCCACCAGCCTCTTCCAGGTCCCCACGGGCTTTCACAGCAGCGCGAGTATTAGCAGCAACGCTATTGGGGTTTTTGTTGATTTTTGCAGAAAGAGTCGCGTTGGCTTTGGCCTTTGCTTTTTGTTTTCCTGACGTCGGATGAATTTTTTGCGGTGTGGATAAGTTCAGTGCACCGTCAAGTGGGGCAAAATTTTTTTTTCAGTTGGGATAGGTCCCAAGTCAGTTTTGACTGGGGCTTGGGTGCAGCGATTGGGTGAAATCAAATCTCCCATCGGATCCTCAGATTGAGTGGCCCATTCAGCATGGGCCTCCCAATCTGATTGGGTGATGGATTCCCAAGTTGCTTCCACCACGAAGGTCTCCATGTCCTCCTGGCGTTGTGAGTGTGGGATGGTGGTGGTGACCTTGGCCGCTTCCTTGGCCGCGGTCCTATGGCCTGCTTGGCCTTCTTCCACTCCTGTGGGTAGATGGCTTTACCAATAGGTAGCAGCCTTGTGCTCCCCATGGGAAAGCCTCCTTGGTGCTTGCGGTTGGTTTGTAGTGCGCCTCTCCGCTGGCCATGGCCGCTGAGGGGTGCTCTTGGAATGTGACACCCTCTTTGATGGGGCACGTGTGCACCTTATGGCCGAACGCGTCACAGTGGGTGCAAATGGGGGGCGCGCTGTCCACGGTTACCTGGAATGGGTGGGTGGTGTGCCCTGTGATGTCAATAAAGGTGGAGTGCAGGATCTGGGTTAGGTCCTTCGCAATCTCCTCAGTTGGGGTCAGAACTGCGATGGCTTTGCCGGTGCACAGGTGTGGCATCAGCATGAAACGTTGCATTTTGAAAGATTGTATTTTGCTGTATATGGCGAGACCATCTTTCAGGTGTTGCTCCAAAATGTCACGTTTTACCGTAGTAGGCAAAAAGTCAAACGTGAGGAAAATTTGGTTTGATTTTGTCCATCTGGTGCATTTAGTTTTGATGACCCATTGCCCTTTGGGGAGATTGACCACTATGCGCACCGCTGCAGCCTCATCTGCTGCTATTTTGCTTTCAAAACCTAGGTCCAGCCAACCGCACAACATGGAGTGAGGTGCAACGTACACCGCGGTCGGGAAAATTTTGTGTACATCTTCACAAAATTTTTCCCATAGGGCCGTTTTTTGGATGTCCAGATACACACGGACTCCGAATTCCACCGATGAAAGTGGCTGGGAATGTGGCGTGTTGATGTACTGGTTGCATCATGCTTGCCACGCGAGTATCTCTGGGGAAATTGTGACCACCAGTTTTTTTAGATTTTTTTCTATTCTGCCGGATTCTCTGGGGCGTTTTCAAATGTTAGAGGCTGCAAACCTTCCGCCTGCTCCTCTTGCCTTGCTTGCCCAACTGCTCCTAGACATGGGCGCAGACTAATCCCCTCTATGAGATTATCAAACTAGATTTAGTCTTGAATTGAGTGGGTTGCAAAGTGTTTGCAACGAGACAGAAAAGTTTACAAAAAGTGGTTTTTATACGTTAAATTTAGCAATATAAACCTCAAAAAGGAAATGTTTATATATAAGTAACTAGTAGTTAGCTATGTCTTCAACTGTGCTTATTAATAGATATTAAAGATTAGTTGATCTGGCAAGCTTTTCTTGTATTCATGATTTTAATATATAATTTATCATTTTACAGCATGAGGCTGGGACGTCAATTTTAATTGAAACATTGTAAACAAAGTTGTTTATTATCAATCATCTTTTGTTCTAATAATATCAATAGCCCTTTTTACCCACAAATTTTTTGGGTAAAATTTAATAGATAATATTGTTTATTTGAGCTAAGCTGACCATTAACAGAGAATATAATTTATATTAGTTTTATAAATTGGTAGATGGCCATCAATATGTTATTGAGTAAACAAACCTACCAAATCAGCCAAAAACAACTAATCTGTTTCTCAACCCCAATTGTCAGACAATTACAAGTCCAATAAATTATAAAGATTAGTTTGGAGGTAATTTGTGAAAACATCAGCCAAAAGACCCTGGGCAATTCCCGGTGGAACCCCTCAAATTGGGGTAACACTTCTATTAATACTTGGACAAATAGCATGAGTTCAGGAAGTCAGATTGCACCAAATTGTCGTCCAAATCATAGGAGCCATTCTGAGGTCCCTCCCCATCTTACAGCTAAGCTAGTTTAACCAATAGTGCTGAGACCAGCCCCTTTTATAGGGTTGGAGGGGTTCCAGCATGTTGAAATTATTTTCCTGCTTTCTGATTGGTCTAATTATATAAAATACCTGCCTCATGGGTTCATCTCCCAAACTGTTACTTCACCATCTGCCCTCATATTGAAGTGAGATGAGTTTCAAATGATATGATAGGTCAACAGCCCATAATACCTAATTCAGATGTGCCTAGCTTATAATGAATTTCTCATTTGACTCACTTCAAGCCTCAAGACAATTTAAATACTAAGCATCCCAATATTGAGAGGTTACACTTCTTAACACTCCTGCAGTTACTAATAAAACTCATATAAAAAATCAATACTTTTAGCCACTTTATTATTGCTATCTTAGTATATCTGGTTGACTAACCCTATGATAATATATATCACAGCAGTAGAGAATCGAATTTTCTCCCGCAAATAATTGTTGGAATTTTGGTGCCAAAGGCATCTTGACAATACAAAAAGCTTAAAATCCAACACCAATCAAAATATTAAATCCAACTAAAAACCAATACTTTTAAGTCATTTTGGAACTCTCTTTTACCCTAACATAAAGGCTCTAAACTCTTCTCTTTCCACTCAAAATCACTTCTGAGCAAATTCTAAAAAAGTTAACTTAGCCACTGCCACCTGGACACGTCCATTTCCCAATTGATGTACTTGGATCTGCCACCTGGACACGTCCATTTCCCAATTGATGTACTTGGATGTGCCACCTGCTGCAATGTGGGGCAGCGGTGATCCATCACCTAGCGTTTTCTGCCCTGCAGAGAAAATACGTTAGGATGGGCTCAAAATAGTCCGCCACACTCCTCTGGCTAATTTGTCCCTCCACATGACTTAGCACTTCACCTTGCGTGCATTTACCTGACCTTCCCCAATCCTCTCACCCTTCCTCACTCCACCATTCAATTTTGGCTCCATGTCAATTATGAGAATTTATTCACATATGCTGACAAAGAAATAAAAAACTTGCCACCACTGCCTTTACTCCGGCTAAATTTATTAATTTTCGCCCTTTTAAGGGCTATTTTGATATTAGATTCCAAATGGAGGATGACGTTGCAGTGGCAATGAAGACTCCATTAATTATAAAAAGACCTCCATTACTACTACCCATCTTTATCTCCCTTCTGATACCACCCTGGTGGTATCATTTACAAACCTCCATTCACATCTCCTACCCCAAATTTTGTATGAAGTGTTGATGTTGGGTCTCTTGGCCTATGGCGCTCAACCCAACTTATCTTCACAGTTCACTCTGGTGCAGAGCTCCTTGTTGCCCCTCACGCCACTGCAACTATCATTACCCACCACTATGCCATTGCCCAACAGATCCTACCACATGCTCACATTTCTGCAGTGCCAAAGCATTTCTTTTCTCATATCAACAATGGTCAACAGATTAGTCCTCTCTGTTTTGGGTTAGGCCACTCTAAAAATACCGCCTTCATGCCACTATATTTGTTAATTTTTATGAACCCTTGTCAGCGGCATCTGAATGGAATTTTTTGTTGCCATCTCCCACCCAAAACAATTGCTTGCTAAACCAGAGCGGGAAATCTGCCCTACCAAAGCCTCCAGCCATACTTACCTACATAAATTCAACCCCAATAATTGAATCATGCTTGGACCACTGTTTGTCCCCAAGCAACTCCCCATTTGCCTATTACAATCCACCTTATTTCTGCCTCCCCTATTCAAATGAACCAAAATTTTTGGGCCTTATTGGATGCGGTTGGAGAAATAGGTGAGATTTTCATTAAGGAATTTGATGAATCAGGTGAAGTTGCCCCAGATGAATATGACTTTGATGAATTTCTCAACTCAGATTTTGACAAAACTATCCCACCCAGACGTTATGCCCCTAAACCCAGTGCCATCCCCTTCTAAAGCGACCATCAGTTTGCCTTAGCAGCGGTGTCCTCCCCACATTATCACTACCTCCACAGCGCAGTAGCAAATCTGTTGATGAATTTAATAATGGGCTGAGCACAGTTCAATTTTAGCCTGATTTCCCTGAAGAAGCGTGGATTTGAAATCATCAAATTGGGCAGCACTGCCATCTCCTATGTCACACATGTTTCTTAGCTAGTAACATTTACCCCACATACTGTAATCACCCATTAAAAATTGCCAGTTTCACCCTAATCCCTGAGGTCTACCCTCAGGCTGAACATCATGCGGCGGATTTATTCAAAGCTATCATCCAGGCTGATATTGAGCATACCAATAGTTTTGAATTAAACCTTGACCCTCACCATGCTGATGCCTCAATGCCCTTGCTCTCAGCCTTGATCCACTTCTACAAAAATAGCACACCTGCTGATGTTGTTGCTTCTGAAGATGAGCCACCTAACCCTTCCTGTCCCTCTGTCATAATGAGTTAGCAGTCCTCCACTCCCTGCCCAGTTGGAGGTTTTTTTGTTATTATGTTCATTTTGGGGTTTTGTTGTTGTTGTTTGTTCTTTGAGTATTGGTAATTTTCATCCCCTGGTCAGCGTACCTCAAATAAAATTTAAATTTAAAAATAAAAAATTATAATATTTAAGAATATAAAAATTTAAAGCCATTTCAACTATTGATTCAGCCAATCGCTTACTACTTATCAAAACGATTAACTTAATAATTAGCCTGCTCCCACCCTAGTACAGGTTTTGTTCAATACAAGTTCGAAACCTGTAAAGGCTAGAAAAATCTCAGTGTAGTATATTTGTCACAAGGCAACCCACCTCAGATACTTTTAACTTGATAATTAGCCAAATGACCATCATCCACTTGGTAAACCCATTTAAGCTATCAAATTAACCAAATAAGAAGCAACTCAGCAAAAACTATACTGATTAACATTAAACATACCTTTTTAAATTCTTACATATAAAACTTTATATTTTGATATTTTGAAATGGTTTTATTACTTCAGAAACCTTTTCAGATGTGCGCACAACTCACCAAAATTTTATTGCAAATGGATAATAGTATAGAAATACATTTGAGACAAACAAAGAAACATTTTTAATTGTATAGATAGAGTGGAAGATCTGGATGGTAGACTTGTCCTGGAGATTCATACAGATTAAATTATGCTTTTTTAGCATAATTCTTATATGTAGAAAAGGTTTTTATATAAACCAAATAAAAGGTGACTTGGTATCACTTAAATTCACATTGAGAAGATTCTTGATTCTTTCCCCTTTGCGTGTACATCTTAATTTACTGCCCCAAGTTTCACCTGATGAAGTATTCACCTTACATTGTGATAATACTTTGCCTAAACTAATCAAAATTTCTTTTTGTTATATTCTGGGCTCAAGTTAGTCTGATGGAGATTTATTATAGTATAGTTGAGCATTTCTTAACTATCATTTTTACATATAGCTAATTAAAAGATTCCTTTAACCCCCTTTTCAGGTTCAAGTGTCAATCCCCTTTTGAGGTTAAATAATTAATATTCTTCCCATCATGTCTAAAAATCTAGTATACAACAGCCCCCCTCTGTGGAGACGCCGGTTCCTGAACCAAGTAAACCCCAAGCTAGTAACTCAAGGCCTTTTTCTGGTACAGTGCCAATGACCCCCAAACTGGGAAGTTTCTATCCAGGATTCCAACAATTCAATCCAGTTAATCTTTCTAAATTTGACAAGCATGGGGTCGTGCAAACATTCTTGATAAATGTCAATATGACCATGCACAGAGCTGATAACCTTTGTGAAGCTAACGCCATGATTATTTGTTTAGATGGCCAGAGTCAATGTCTGATCATTTCCTACTTACATGAAGAACATCCGTCCTTTGCTGATGTAATAAATTGTAGTCCTATGAGAGTTAAAGTTTAAAATGTATGGCCACTTGATAAGCTGGTTTATTACTTAACTTAAGATGATTAAAGCCATTAATGAGTTTGCTGACCAATTTTATCACAAGGCCCAGGTACTACAAGTGCTAAAGACTTGATGACGTTGACGTTAGTGTCATACTTTAGAATGCCACAAAGGACTATCCCAAGCTACATTGCTCATTGCTATTGGCTCTTGTAAAGATTTTGGATAGACCATCCATGATTGAATACCTCAAGAGGTGTGAAGTTACGTTTGGATCACCCAACATGGAAGTATGAACCAGTTAACCCCCACGGGTTAGTAAAGGTAAAAGGGGGATCATGTAAAGCTTTCCTTAACATTGAGGAATTTTGAAAGTCGTCACAACCTAGCTGTGATACCTTTTAAATCTATGAATCTAAGGGAATTATGCGGCCTCCTTTCCTATACAATGCCCTAAGGTAAATCTCGTGTCCTTCCAATAAGGTAAAATCCAAGGAAAGAAACTTTGGCAATAGAAGGTGACACTCTACTGCTGATCATCATTTAGTCTTGTCCCATAATTATTAGAGAGATGTGAATTATCATCATATCAAAGAAATTAATAAAGACACTCCAACAGTTTCAGCCATTACCAGAAGTCAGCAAGCGGCTATGGAGCAAGAGGGACAAGAGGTTGTCCCCAAACCTTATGCCACACAAATTGCTGAGCACAACCATTTGGAGACACTTAGGAAACCCAAGCCTTACCACTTTTAAAAGAAGTTAAAGGTGCATTACCAAGTAAGACCATGAATACGTACTTCCAAGATGTAGGAAAACAAATTAAGACATGATACTTCAACTTTGAACTCCTTCCATACTTGCAATAAACGGGTTTCATACTAATTTTTCAAATTGTAAATAAATACTATTTATGTAAACAAAGTTAAGGTTTTAGCTAATGTCAACAGCGGTGCTCCCAGGAATGCAATAATCAGTCAGTTCATAAAACAATTGAGGATAGCTCACAATGTGGCCCACCAGCAGCTATATAGAATAGCTGGCCTATGAATAATACAAGTAAGGAGCGTATAGTGCGTTACCAATGAGGTTTAGCTTTTTGAAGGTTAGTGTACCTGTGATAACTTTCATAATGATAAATACTTTTTTGAAGGTACTAGATACTTAGTAAATGGTTAATTTTAAATATAAGGAAAACACTTTTACTATTCTAGGTCAATCATTATTCCTTCACTATTCAAGAGATAATTTGAGTTTTCTAACTAGAAGGAACAACTTCATTATTGTAGTTTAAAATGATGGAGTAGTCCTTATCCAGTACCAACAAATGGGATACAGAAGATCCCCCCACCAACCATCATTCCAGAGTATAAGGGTATCTCCTTTAGGGCCTTTAAGGGTATGTATTATCTAAAGAACAGTGCACGATGTTCACCAGGTGAGCTTAGAGCTACCTGAAGAGTTACTAGTGGAAGTTTACTCCTCTTGGAAATGATCAATAATTAAACCTTTTATGGCTCCCAGGGGTAGTATCATCCAGTCATCAGGAGATTTTTGTGTTACTTGCCAACCTAAATGACTCTAACATCTTCATCAAGAAAGGGAAGAAAAGTAAATATGTACACCTTGGTCCACTGGAAGAGAATTAAGAGGTGAAGAATTATAAAATATTTCAGATTTCAGTTTACCAAAGTCATCCTACCAAAGTTGGGCGTTCTTTTTTTAGAGAAAATTGATGGTATAACTGAGATTAAGCAATAAAAGCGATGACTCTCACACAAAATATTTCTGGGTATTTGCATCCAATGACTTTGACCTTGGATGAGCTGTTGTAATACAGAATTATATTGATACCATGAATTCATGACCCATTTAATCTCATTTGTTATGAAGAAGCAAGCTAGTGATAATGAGGTGCAAAAGTTAGAAAAACTATACAACAATGTATGGTTGTCCCCTCCTGCAACCCATGGTCAAGGCTTGCACTTATAGTTAAAAGAAAGATGGTTCTGATAGAGGTGATATAAGTTAAAAGCCATCTGTATATTATTACTAAAAAGGATACTTACCCTTTACCTTAAATAGTTCTCCTTAGAATAATTAGTAGGAGCCAAATATTTTAAAGCTCTAAATTGCATTATTGGATACTGGAAGATTGACTTGCCTCATGAAAAACAAGAAAATTGCGCAATTGTTACCTCATAATGACTTTATCAACTGACCCAAGTGCCTCAAGGACTATGCAATGCACCGTCCACTTTCCAGTGGTCTATGGATACTATACTGGGAGATTTAAAATAATTATATTTGCTTTAGTCAACCTCAATGATCTAAATGTGTTCATAAAAACCTTTACTAACATAAATTGTACCTGGAAAAGGTCTTTCAGTGATAAACTCGAGATTGACTAAAAATAAAGCCTAGCAAGTGTCAGAAACTTAGTTTATAAATGGATAATCTGGGCCATGTTGAAACTCAAGGAATAGGGCCACAACATCAAAAACCGATGCTAGCAACTATATGTTGAACCTGAAAGTAAGCGAGATATCCAGTTATTTCTTGGAATTTTCATATATATATCCATCAATTCATACAATGATTCTCAAAAAATGATGAGCCTTTATTACAACTTCTTCAAGGATTTTTCTTTTTCTAATGATATAAAAAATTAAAAAATCCTTCGGCCAGTTATTGAAGGTCTTGACTGTCGCACCAATCTGAATTATCCCAGGTTGACCAGCCTCTTAAAGTACAATCTAATACAATCTCAGGCTATAGTGACTGTATTCTATCAATTAGAGGGTGATGGAGGAAAGCTCTCTGGTAGCATTATGCAGTTATGTCTTGGACAGGCATGAAAAATTACACAGTAACTGAGCAAAAAATGCTTAGCCATCATATACACTTGTGAAAAATTCCAATATATCTATATGGTACCAAGTTTAAGATTGTCACCAACCAATCTTCTTTGTGATGTCCATATAGCCTTTAAAAGCCTGAAGGTCAATTAGCACAATGGGCTCTTAAACTACAGGCTTACGACTTTAGTATAGTACACTGCTTGGGGAAAGCTCATCAGAATGCTGATGGACTTTTGAAGCTGTCTGGTATGAAAGCATTACTCCCTTTGCAGATCAACTATTCAAAAAACAAGTTAAAGAATTATGCCAATAAAACCCTGTAATTTGACGCATTTTAGATTAGCTAATATAATAAATCAGAAATTAAAATGGAAAATTGTATAAAATTGTAAGGAACGACTAAAGATTGTACCCATCGCCTTTAGCTTATCCATAAATAATTATGCAAGCTCATAGCGCAGTTGGACATGGTCTACCTAATTTCCTATAGTCAATACAACAATGACACTATCAGGAGTCATTAAGAATAATAATCCAAGATGTAGTAAGTGTTGAATGTCAGCTTATCAGTCCTATAACCCTACAGCTACCTAAAGGTTAGTTAAGCCTAAATTGAGCCTGTAAACATCATCTAAAAGTAATGTAGGCCCTTTCCTAGCCAGTGTCCTCAATTTCAAATATACAATAATAGCAATCAACCACCTCACTAAATGGGTCAAATCTCATGTTATTATAGATCTTGGGGCGATATCAAATTCAAATTTTATAAAGGAGTAAGTAATTTTGTCATGGTGTTCGCAAGTTATCCTCACAGACCATGCCAATAATTTCATATCTTAAGTCTTTCCCAAACTGAATGAGTTAATAAGGATCCAAGGGGTTCTTATCATCCCTCATAGTCTAGAAAATAATTGGATGTTGAAACATGCCACCTTACCCTAGTACAAGCTCTTAAAAATTTTGCCAACTCTTTTCCTTCTCAATGGCCATATATGAGGATTCAATTGTTTTCACTTACAATACCAGTTATCACAGCGCTGTGGGATATACACCTTTTCACTCTTTTATGGTTTATAACATGCACTGCCTCTCTTATTACATATGATCATTACTAGTGAAGTTTAAATTTTATTATCTGAGTATTTTGATCAGCTGGTGAATTCCATGATAATTAATTTAGAAAAAGCTTATGGATCATGTCTGACTAGGAGAACTAGCCAGAAAAAGAGAGATAATATATACATCCTACAATGGCGAGCTTTGATTTTAGAAAATGAGCAGATAACTGAAATACTTAAAAACTTTTGTAGGACGCATATGATAGCAACTTATGGAAAGGACTTATATTGTGCTTGAACAGGTTACTGCTGAAGATTAAACTATTTGAAGCTTGGTGATGGAAGAATAGCCAATTATGTTCATGGTAAGTTTCTCAATCTTACACGAATTTGATGACTGTCTTATTGAAAATCAAATGGCAACTTAAGAAAAGTAGGGGAAAGTTTTAATTATTGATTTAATTCCTGTATTTCAAAATAAAGTCTAAATCAATCTCAACTCCACTATATGAGATTTACTCTAAATTAGCTTGCATTGTTGTGACCCATGATGTCCTATTTTCATCATTCTTTAATAAACCAAATTTCTTTTATTATTGTTTTCTTCTATAACTAATGATCCTCATCAAGATAATTCTGATGAATCAGGAATGAAGTGATTTTAAATATAATTACTGTTTGACTGATCTAAAAAGATTCACTCTTGAATTTTTAATTTAAAATTTTATATGAGGTATGCCAACTGGGGATGGACATTACTAACAAACATTGAGCAAAAGAACTGAACAAATAAATGAATGGAACAATAAAACAAAAGAAAAGAAAAACCTCCAACCAGGCAGGGAGCGTAAAAACACTAACCCACAATGGCATAATGTGAGGGGGTTGGATAGCTCTTGTACAAGCTTATTTTCCATGTAAGTTTTGTGGTTGTAGAGGCAAACAATAGCGGAGAGCCAGTACGTTTGGGCATCAGTGTGATAAGGATGGATGTCATTAAAAGGGTGTTATCATCTTCAAGTTTTGCTTGGAAGACAGCTTCAACCAATTCTTCTAGATGAAGTTCAGCTTGAAGGCGGGCATCAGGAAGTTGGGAAAAATTATCTATGTTGTTCCTGTTAATTTTAGCAGATGTGTCAAAATCTGCAAGTTCTTACACATGTTTGACAGCGGTCTAAGCATCTTTAAACAATATGTTGATTTCATCCCGTTCTGCTTTGGGGAAATCAGGGGGCTTGGCGGGTGTGTTCAGCCAATGTGGGATTGACCCACTGACTAGTCTTTTGCTTTGTGGAGGGTGGGAAATAAGTATGAGGCAACTGCTGCTACAGCAAGCTGGTGGTCACTTTGGTAGGGATGGCATTGGGTTGAGGAGAGAATCATTTGGGGGATAGGGTTTTGTCAAAATAAAAGTTGAAAAATTCAGCCCAATCATGATCCCCTAGACCAAGAGGTTCACCTGATTGTGTTATTTGTGATAATTTTACCTGATTCATCAACCTTGGTCAATAGGTTCAAGGATTCTGGTTCATGAGAATAGTGGATGTATAATTTGGGTGGGTAGTAGTTGAGTGAGCTGCTTGGGTGTGAATGGTTGTCCAAGCCTAACTCTGATTGGTGGGGGTAAATTTGGGTGGGACAGTGTGTATGGTTGTTATAGTGGGGGCTGAATTCCAAATCTGGCCCTTTGAGCGAGAATGTTGAGTGGGAGGGGGCAGCAAAACGCCCCATTCAGAATCTGCTGAAAAGGGTGCAGAAGCAGTATCAGAGGAATTGGCTTGGGAGCAGGATCTTTTAATGGTCAAATTTAAAACAGAGGGGATAAATTTGGTGACCATTCTCCACATGAGCCCAAAAGAAATGCTCAGGCACCGGTGCAATATGAACATGGGGGGAACTTGTTGACTATGGTAGGGTGGTGTGGAATTATGGTAGCGGTAGCACATGGTGCAGCAAGGCGCTCTGCACCCAATGGAAAAGTGAAGACAAGGCTGGGCTAAGTCCCATAAACTAGAAGCCCCGCCATAAATTGATTATATAAATTCTGGGGTGGGGGGTGAGAAGGTAGGGATGCAAAGGACACCACCAGTGTGGTGTCTGAAGGGATGCGATTATGGATAGTAGGGATGGGAGTATTTTTATGAATAGGGGAGTTAAAGATGCTGCTGCAGCTTCTAACTCCATCTGGAAGCCTATGTCAAATTACCCCTAAAATGGGCAGAAATTGATTTATCCAATCGGTGCAAATACAGCAGTGGACATTTGATAATTGCTTTGTTGGAATATGGGAATAGAAGCCCATAGTCGACTTGTAGGAAAAATTGGATAGTGGAACAAGGGAGGGCGAGAGGATGGGGCTGAGAAGGGTGGATGTACGCAAGGTGGAGTGCTAGGTCACATGAGGGACAAAACATCTGGAAGAAGATGGCGGGCTATTTGACCCCATGCAATGCATTTGCCTGAAGGGTGAAAACACTAGGTGGTGGGGCGCCGCTACCTCACCTAGGAGAAGCAGGAGGCGGATATACAGACATCAATAGAAAAATGGGCGTGGCCAGATGGTGGTGGTAAAAAATTTATTTATAAAATTGCTCAAAAGTGAGATCAAGATGGACAAAAAAGTTAATAAAGAATCATTTTTATTGTTGAATTTATATTTTACACAATAAAATCTTTGGCTATTTCCAAAAAAAGTCCGCGGATCAACCGCCTGCTGCTCCAATGTGGGGTAGCAGTGCTCCATCGCCTAGCGTTTTTCGCCCTGAAGGCAAATGCATTTGCACGGGGTCAAATAGCCCACCATTTTCTTCAGGCCGTTTTGTCCCCCCACAGGACTTAGCGCTCCAGCTGTCGTGCAACCACCCTTCTTTACCCCATCCTCTCGCCCTCCCTCATTCCAACATTCAATTTTGCCTAAGAGTCGACTATGGGCCTTTGTTCCCATATGCCAACAAGGCAATACCTAAAGTAGCCATGGCTGCGTTTGCATCAGCTGGTTTTATCAATTTTTGCCAGTTAAGGGCTATTTTGCTGTTGGCTTCCAAATGGAGGAGGATGGCACAAGCGGCCTCTACTCCCATAATTTACAAATACACTCCTATCCCTACCATCCAAACTCCCCTTCCTTCAGACACCACACTGGTGGTGTCCTTTGCATCCCTACCTTCTCACCCCCCACCCCAGATTTTATATGATCAGTTGATGGCGGCGCTTCTGGCTTATAAGACACACCCAACCTTGTCTTCGCCATTCCTTTTGGAGCAGAGCGCCTTGCTGCACCTCGTGCCACTGCTGCTATAATCTCACACCACCCTGCCATAGCCCAACTAATCCCTCCATGCTCGTGTTGCCATGGCGCCTGAGCATTTCTTTTGGGCTTTGGCGGATATTGGTCGCCAAAGTTTTCCCCTCTGTTTCAGACTTGATCATTCTAAAAAATCATGCCCCCAAGCCACTTCCTCTGGTGTGGCCTCTGAGCCATATATGGCATTTTCTGAATGGGGCGTTTCTCCCCCTCCCACTCAACATTCTCGCTCAAAGGGCCAGAGTTGTAATTTGGACCCCATCATGTCAACCATATACACTATCCCACCCAAATTTACCCCCACCAATCAGAATCAGTACTGGACCACCATTCATACTCAAATAGCCCAATTGACTTCTGGCCATATAAAATCTCCATCCACTATTCCTTTGAACCAAAGTTCATAAGAATTATTGGCTGAGATTGACAAATTAGGTAACGTTGTCACCAATGAGGACTCTGGTGAACCTCTCAGCACACTCAATTGTGTTTGGCTGAATTTTACAATTCTGATTTGACAAATCCCTATCCCTTAAGCGATTTACTCCTAAACCCAATGCCATCACCTACCAAAGTGACCACCAGCTTGCCTTAGCAGCGGTAGCCTCTCCCCATTGCTCAATCCTATGAAAATCAGTGGCCCAATCCATTTCTCAATTCCACCAAAGGCTGAGCATAGTCAAGCTCCCATGATTTCCCCAAAGTAGCACAGGAGGAAATCACAGAATTTTCAACTGAAGCCATTAGTGCGGTCATGCATGTGGCACAATTAGCAGATTTCAACCCATCTGCAAAAATCACCCAACAAAGCCTCATTAAATTTTCCCTACTTCCCGAAGCCTGCATTCAGTCTGAACACCACATAGCGGAATTTGTTGAAGCTGTCTACCAAGCTGATCTTGAGGAAGGTAACCAATTTTTCGCCACCTACACCTCTACCAGGCTGATACCCCCATACCCTGGCCCTCCACTTTTGTACGTTTCTACAATGAATTCAGTGATGCTGCCCAGCCAAATATTTCTGTAGAAGCGCTGCCCGACCCCCCTCACCTTCTGCCATAATGGGTTAGTGGTACTCCGCTCATCGCCTGTTTGGAGTTTTATTTTAGTTTATTATTTTGGTTTTAAGTGGGTTTTGGTTTTTGCTTTTTGATCCGTTTGATTCTTTTGCTCATTGAATATCAGTAATGTCTATCCCCTGATCAGCATACCTCAAATAAAATTTAAAATCAATTAAAATTTTTGTCTTGGATTTTCTGTACCAGGTTTAGTTTAGCTTACAGCTTAGATTTCAATACAGTAAGATAATATGTTTAATTATGCAACTATTGATCTGTGCATGTAGCACTTAATGTGACCTCAAGCTACAGATGTCATCCTCTAAGAAGTTGAACTCAATGGCAATGTCATCTGCAGATGCTGTGGTAAATGCGAGTAGTTTCACTGGGGCTTATATCTATGGCATTTTGCCTTGTAACATATCCAGGAGAAGATTGAGGTTTATTTTAAATAAGAGAATACTTGGGGGGTCCCCTTTGGCTGAGATCTTACACAATTATTACTGCCTCTGCAAACCCTTTAAGAGCTAACATCTTGGTTCATTATTATTTGTAGAGTGCTAAGATCCATTTCTTGGCAATTGGTGGGGTTTGGAAGCTGACCAGGGAGGCGTCTATGTATGTCCAGGCCAATCAATCATTAGCCTTATCCATATTCAGGAGAACCATTAAGACATTTTTTTATGTGAGTTAATGGTCAAAGTCATGTGAATGTCATTGTAGTTGTTTCAAATAAACTTTATTGGAAAGAAGCCATAATGTGAGTAGTTCAGGTAAGGCAATAAACTTTTGGTAACTTTTGCATCAGAAGCTTCTTATAAAGCTTGTGGTCCATTATAGTCAGTGCAATGGCTCAACACTTGGTTAAGTTCTTGTGGTCTGACTTATTATGTATGATTGTCGTGAAGGAGATTCTAGTTTTGTGGAGTACCTCTATATATAACATGAGGATAGAAAAGGATTGCTGAGGGTTCTGACTTTTAACGCCAGTTACAGAAGGTAAACCACATAGGGTAAACCATTAGGGCCATGAGAATTAAGTTGCAGGGACTAAAAAAAAATTCATATTAAGGTTGGTTGGAAACAGAAGTCAGGAAGTCTTCAACACCTAGATGGTCAGTTGGCGGCTTTGAAGCTCAGCACAGAAAATCATGGATATCAGATACGTCCACAAGGTTGGGTTGGAAAATACAGGAATAAAATTGATAAAGCTTTGGGGTAATTATCTATTTGCTATGGCGCTGGTGTTGCTGAGCTTGAGGGATGTAATATCCTGTTCTGGAGACCAAGCTTTTCTGATAGAAGAATCTGGAGGTTCGTTATCACTATATATAGTATCAAGATGGCATGAAGTTGGATGCACATTCTCCTTGTAAGGTAAGTTAAAAGATGAGGGCATCTTTTGAAGCTTCTAAGTTATCCAATTAAAAGGAGAGAGGGATTAACAGAAATTATAATATAGATTTCTGATTCTGGTTTCAGCCCTTTTGACTCTGGCATGAGCCTCAGCCATCTGTGCCTTAGCGCAGATGTAGGAAATGTGGGTGATTCCCACCTTGGTCGCCGCTCACCTATTTCTGGGGTCATTGGGTGTAGTGGTGAGGAGTTGAAAATAGTGGGTATCTCTGATCATTTTGACAGCCTATCTTTTATCAAAAAGGTGTAAAGAAGTGCTGAAAACTTAGGCTAAAACCTGTGCACTGGTCTTAGCGTGGTAGCAAGTAAAACAATGAGTGACCTGTGATTTCTAGATTGTTGTCACAGGCTATGGGAGAGGATATGTTTCTGACAATCTGGGGGCCAATAAACTCCATGTAATCCACAATGCAGACTTTAAGCCTTTAGTTATATTGGATTATAATCTTGCGACTTTAGTCAAGATGCGCTGTGGGAACGCATCAATGAAGAAGCCTGAGCAAAGGAAGTCTTGGAGTCTATTGTAGCCAGGGTGATCTTTTTTAAGGGGGGGGGGTAATAGTCTCAGATGTGATCTAGGTTGGTTTTGAAATCTCACATGATTAGCATATTGTGCGGGAGATTTAGAATAGTAATCTTTTTCAGGAGCCAATTCTGTTTCAAGAATGTATTAGGCAGTTAAAAACAGAAGTTAGTAAAGAGAAGTTCTAAATTGATGATTTTTGGCAAGTATGAGACATCTGTCTAAATTAGTAAAATTGATTGGAAAAAAATGTGGGTTTAAAATAAGATAAGTGAGGAACAATATATTTGATATAACTTGCCTCAAAACTTTCCATTTATGCATCGAATTTGGGTAGAGGATTTAGGATCCTGGACAGTGTCAATGTTAATGAGTGTTTACCTGAAGTTACAGGGGAGATGGACTTTCTGCTTATAGACCTACAGCCCATTTGCTTTATAGGATTGCAGGTACAGGTGCGACCTCAGGGACTCATATTTGCCCCCCTATGCATACTAAGAAGTTATCACGCTTAATTATTCAGCTTTATGGCGGCTAATCTTATTTCTTTATTTTGACTTTATGTGAAAATATGGAAAAAGTGCCAAAAGATGACTGTTGGTGCTGGCGCTGAGAATCTGGTGAGCCAGCCTATGATGCTGCCCCTGCTACATTGCAATGGGTGTCCTGAGGGTGTTCAAAGGACTCTTCTGTGTGTTCCCCATCTTCCAAGTCTGATCTATTATGACTTCCTCCAAAACTGCAAATGAGACCTTCATAATGTTTTATGTGGGTGGGGTGGAACTTGCTATGGTGTCAAATCTACCGCGGGCTGCAGGTAACCAGTATGAAAAAGTGGTCTGAGTTGCTGTGGGAGTTGAGTGAAAATGCAATTGAGATCTGGTAGAGACTGTCAACTGCTAGGGTCACTGATTGGGGATGACCAATGTAGAGGGCCTAGTTGGCAATTCTTTGCGCTTTGATTGTGATGGTGTGGGATCTGTTAGATTAAAAAGTGTCTCCACAAGAAGAAGGGATTGAGTAAAAAGGGTGTTAGAGCCTACCATTGGTAATGAAGTCCAAAACGTTGGAGAAGAGTTTCAGGTGTCATAACCTTAATGGGTACTCATTGTGTAGGTTGTGATATTGCTTCTGCCACATGGAGCGTTTCTGACCCAGTTTGCACTTGGATAGTGATAGAGAGGATCTGTTTGTAAGCAGTGCATCTATTGTAAAGATGATCAAGGAGTTGCTTCATGAAGAAAGGAGACATGTTTGATAGGATCTATGAAGAAGATCTCAGTTTATGCCCAATGACAGCAAATTGTGGGATGTGCTCAATTTTAAGGGCTACCACATGCGGGGGTATAAAATGCCCTGGGAACATGCGCCCTTTGAGTAGGGGCTTAGTAGGAGGGGACGCCAAAATACACTGATAGCACCTAACAAGCTCTATTAGCCCATAATAGAGCGCTAGATTCAGTGATTCTGGGTACAGAGTGGTCATTAAGGGGGAAGAAGTCCACAAGATTCTCTCAAGGGTAGGGCAGGTGCAGGATTTTCAAAGAGTTCCCCGCAGAATTTTAATTCTATGGGCAGCAGCCTCATCTGCCTGTGCATCATTGGTCAACCCTACATCAATGTAATGTCTTAAAAACTTCATAGATGTTGTCTTGTTTGGGAAGGCTTCCACAATTAATTTGAAGCAATTGAAGTAAACATCATATAAAATTATATGGTATTATGCTTACAATACATGCAAATCACGTAAATTGAGATAAGTGTAAATCTTTTTGTGCTCTTATTTCTTACCATTTCTTTTTAATATTTGCAGAAAACGCAGCTTCATATATGTCAGCTTGGGTATGATAGGCTCCATAGACTTTCTCAATCCTAAATTGCTCCTTTAGTGCGTTTATGTTTGGTTTGAGACACGATCACAGGTGTGATTTGGGGGTTGCATGGTCAATTTTGATTAATTTCCCTTATATTGACGTTCTCTGTAAGTTTCTGGCGCTTTTTAGCACCAGTGAGCAGTTTTTCTAGGATACCCTAGGTTGCTGTAACCCATTTATATTAGTAATTTTCAGTCAATTGGGAGGAGGGTTCAGGTTCATCCTTGGCCCAATACCTAATTGTAAATTACCCAACTGTTAAATGCAATATTATGGTGTAAACTCACCAATAATTCTATATTAGGTCAGTTTTAGCTTAAGACAAAGATTCTTCATCTAGGTAGAATCCATTCTGGGATTTGAATTAGGTATGTGAATTGTGACTTTGTAAGCACTTAAATCTGAGTCAATTTCATTCTCATTGGGTGAGGTCATTTTACTCACTATGATGGGTTTTGATTAATATGGTCACAGTTTCCCATATTGGCAAGGTTTGGAAGGCAGGAGTCTGGGCTTTGTTCTTCACCTGGTGGGTGTAGAGTTTTTTAGCTCTGTATATAAATTAAGATTGAACAAACTCATTGGGGTGGTTGAGGCGTAGATTAGGTAGTTTACACCTTAAAAGCTGACGCTGTACGTGCAGCTTTGGTGGCAGCACTACTATTATGAGGGCTATAAGTAGGTGGGGGCTGAATCAAGAGCTGATTCAGAGGCTGTGCAGATCACAGTGGTCTGATCGGTTAGGATGTCGCTCATGAAATTATCCTCCATTTGTATGGTGGTGGCAGCTTTTGCAGCTGCCGCTTGAGAGTGAGTTACCCTAGTTGACACTGACAAGGGAAACTGGCGGTCAAATGGTATGAGATTGTTGTTGGCTCATTTGGAAAACCTAGCGGGCTTTAGGTGTGTGTTGTTTCCATGTTTGCTAATAAAATCAAATAACTCTTTAATGTAGCTAAATCCCATGAGTGATTATTATTCAAACAAAATTCTTGATTGATATAGGGGCACAAAATAGATTGTTTGATTATTGTTACATGGTTTATAAGCCTTTTTCCAACATTAAGTTTCTATTTTTTTAGTAAGTTGATATTCTTTGTCAAATAGCTTATACTCATAACTTTATAAGTCATTCTAGGTGCACAAATGTAGTAATGAGATAGAAACTCTTAATGGAACTATCTGAAGCTACTATTTGGTTGTAATCATCAGATGCTTCTTTGTCACTATACCCTTCTGTGTGTAACCCAAACCATTTTACATATATTATATATATAAGTGTCCACTTTCCAAAAAGCTCCTTTATTATTGCACATTATAGGCGTTGTGTCCATTTTTTGTTTAATAGTTTAGTAATACATATATAATATCACTGTCATATTTTTATAAGTTTAATATTGCGTTAAGAGCATTTTCAATGTACATAAAGATAATATCAGCCAAAATACCCTGGTCTATTATCAGTAGAACCCCTCAAACTGGGACAATGCTTACTCATCCACTTCTTGGCCAAATCGTCCAGTTATTAGTAATTGGGTTGTGCAGAACCTGCTGCCAAATACAGGAAGCAATGTCGAGGCTCCTCCTCAGCCCCTCAACCATTCATTTCAAAAACCTAGGCGGAGACCACCCCTTTTATAGGGGTGGAGGGGATTTAAAAGGTGCAAATATTTTACCGCCATTTATTAGTTAATAATATCAAATCTTTTCATAACGGACTAGTCCTACCCACTTTTGACCCTCCAGAAGCTGTTCTATTAAAGTGAAGCAATTCCTGAGAGCTCCAATAGGTCAAAGCCCAATTTTCACTGATTCAGATGCTTGTAGCTTTTAGTAAAAATTTTTGCCATCTCACTTTGAGTCTTTGATTCTTTAAATACTAAGCAGCGGCATATCAATAGGGTTATTTTTTTATCCCGTCTCTAATAAAAATAATAACTACAAAAAACTCCTCTTTTCCCAAATTTAAAAATTTTTTAGTTTCTTATAAGTAATACTAAAAGACCCCCTGATATAAATATCCCGCAGTAGAAAAACCTATTTCTCCTGCCCATAATTGTGGTAATTCAGGTGTAAACCAAACCAGCGAGCAACCAAAAATCCTGAATTCCAACAAGTGATGCTCACTACAGGGGGCCCTGTATACCACCAAAATAACGAGAAAAAATGGAGGTTAGTGGGGAAAGTACCCTCATGACCTCTCCGTTGAAATCAACCCTCGGCTAAATAATCTGGAACTTCAGTTAGCCAGTGCTTTGTCTCGCCTCAAAAGGCTTGAGCATCACTCTCTAAAAAGGTCCTTATAGGGCCTCCCTTAATGACTACAAACCCCCTCTCAGGGATAAGTTTACCCCGGGTGAGGGAAGTATTGCTTCCTTCCTTTTCATGTATGAAGTTGCTATGGAAAGAGCAACTGACCATATAAAAATTAAATGCATCCCCAAACTTGGTCATATGGCTCAGATGATCATGGCTCCACACATGGCCACTCTCAGCACCTTGGCAAAGGTTAAGCAAGAACTTCTTGAGGAGTTTGGCTCTCTGCAGAGTTTGAAAAGGCAAAAAAGGCCTTTATGTGCCTTAGCTTATAAAAGGGAGATATGATCGCCTGTTTTGTTGAGCAGTTTTACAGCAAAGCTCAACCTCTGCTTCTTGAAAAATGCTACCCCTAGGCGATGCCATTGCGGCTATATTGGCCGGATTAGCTTCCCATTTCTCCTTGGCGTTGCATATTCTTAGTTAAGCGCTCTTTCCAAAATGTACGAGATATCAAAGAGGCCTTGTTAGTGGTGTTTGATATCTATAAATTTGACCTTATGCAAGAATCTCTGAAACAAGATTCTACTCTGACCACTTTAACCTATTCTATGGCTGTCTTCATCCAGAAACCTGCTCCTGTGGAGTTTCCACACCAAAATTCTTATCCATCCTGTTAAGATAGCCAGAGGATAATGGCCGTCATGGGGAAGTGCTCCCCTCCAACTTTAGCTTTAAAAAGCCAGCTGGTCAAGGCAGTCATCCCCTTGTCTTGCCCCTCTTCTCCTCCAGAGCGATTTCCCCAAGTGGTTCCATCATACTGTCCTTTCACGACGCTACCTCTAATTCCCTCACTCACTCCTCAGGCCATTTCTCATTCAAAACCAGTAGCCATGGGGCAGACCAAACCCCCTACACCAAAGGCTAAATTTTTGAACTGCAACATTTACAGCATCCCCTCCAACAGCTAAAATGGTAGATGAGCCCCCAGGGTCTTTCCTAAAACAAAGGGAGCCATGAACTTACCTCACAACTGATGGACTCCCTAACATGCGTTAATAAACCCTTTGATGACGAGTCTGAAGGTAGTTGTGAAGATATTGGTCATTATGCTTTAGGAGCCCCAAGTGAAGTGGAGGTACCTGACTGATTGAACCCAGAGAGAGTGGATGTGACTAGGACTCCCTGTTAAACTTATCTCCGCCAAGTGTTGAGAGGTTTTGAGATTATTGACACTGCCAGTGAAGCTGACCAGCTCATTGCCACGCTGATCCGATCCACCCAGTGTGTCCATACCCTGCAGACTATCTATAAAAAATACCCTGAAACCTCCAAATGGTTAGCCTCTACTTTCCATCTAAAGGAGGTCCTCTCTCTTTCTGTAATGATGGCAGCAAGATAAAGTTTAGACCAGCCGGCCAGTCTGGATGCCAAAGTACCCAAATGACAAGCCCCAATGCCAGAGGCACTGCTGCTTGAACGTTGATTATTTTAGCGTAACAGATTTTGACAACAAGCGCCCATAGGTCATTATTGTGAATATAAACACTGTAATGAACCAGGAAAACACGGCGCCAGAGCCTGCGGGTTTTGGAGTTGGGAAAATTTGGGTTAGGTAGGGTGATTTAAGTTTATCATAATATAAATTGAATTTTGTGAAATGGGATTTCTATTGGAAACAAAGATAGAAAATCAATCATCAATTTTCTTGGTGTGTTATGACTGCTTAAATAGACGATTGATTTGGGGAATAGCTTAGAAAGCCTCAGGATTGGGGTTTCAAGATTTGAACTAACCTGGAGAACTTTGAGCGAGGGTAAAAACTAATATAATTTGAACTGACTTCGAAATTGTTGGCAGTGGGCGAGTCACTGTTAGTTTGATCTTGGACGCCTAAATTGTGGTTTAGATCACGTATTTGACAGTTAGCACAATGTTATCTCACCTGATGGGCAATGGGAACCTCCTAAGGCCCACTTCACGTAGGGCCAGTCCCAAGAGGTCAGAAACGGGTTTAGGTACTCAACCTACCTGCACCCACTTTCTTTGGCGTCCGTTTGGCTAAGCAAGATGCATTTAACAATGAATCTACTTTTTGAGGGTGGGTTCCAGAATGGCAACGATATCTGATTAAGGAGTTACATGCCCATTAGGTTTTGTACCTGATGTTATCAAGGGGAGTTCTTAATTGGCAACTACATTTTCCAATGGCCCAATGCCATTGGTGAGTTTAACTGAGTATTTGACACTGGACACATTCTTATTAGGAGGTACACATTCATCAGGCTTTAGCCCTGATGTTTTGGAGCAGGTCACAAACCAATTACAACATTTCCCACTGGCACAATGCCGTTGGCGAGTTTTGCCAAGAATTCAACCCTTGATTCCTTATTTACTGAGTGTGCATGCCTGTCAGGCATTGTTGCCGAGGGTTTGAGGCTTTTATATCTTGATTTTGAGGGCTGGTTGCCATCAACTTCATACAAACCTTTAGGTCCATGGGAGTGCCAAATCTATAGTAATTTGGCGCAAATTACTTCAATTCGCCATACTAATTTGGCGGAGGCAATTGCAGGGACAGGTGATGGAAACTTTAAAGGGAAAGCCGTTACCCACCTCTTGTCTACCATCTGGCAAGATCGCCCTGTGAGATGAGAGGGACAGCTGCATTTCTCAGACCCTACTTGCGGGAAACGGGAACACTGCCCAGTATAAGAAGAGAGGACGCTCTCCCAGACTTACACTTTCCCCCAACTTGGGTGGAAACTTAACTAAAGTGGAGGTCGTTGTCAATGGAGTGCGGGTTAGGCTATCCTCAACACTGGGTCACTATTGAACGTTGTGTCAACAAAACTTATTTAAAAATTAAGCTGTCCCCTGACCTTGATTACACTCAAGAGTTTGGAACTGCTGGTCCTGCCACCCCCGGGCTAATGGATCCTACTCTTCTCTGCCCATTCATTTTGGGAAGCTCACCTTATCAGCTCAGCGGTGGCCTTGGTCAACAAACCTATGATCTACTCATTGGTACCCAGTTTATGCTCAAATTTTAAGGGGCTATCAACATGAAGCAGGGATATCTCTCCCTTCTTAACTACGAGAATCCCCTATTTCTTACCAATGAAGAGCTTAGTAAAAAGGAATACGCTTGCACCATTGAGTATTCTTCCTCCGCCTTACATTACACTACACAACGGCAGGGAGGTATACAAAGAAGCTGCCTAGATCAGTGGACGTCCTAGAGAGTATCCCTTTCTATGCATCCGATTAAGTAGTAATCAAGCTGAGTAAACAAAGGGTATTTGACACGAAGATTACCCTACACATCCCCCACAACTGCTTAATGCATTTAACCAGCGTAGAGGGTGTTAGTCCTTTAGAGCCCAAAGTATTTCCAGGCTTATTGGACCCAGCCTATCAACGAGCCATCAATCTCCTGCTGGAGAATCTCATTCCAAAGGATCTGGTTATAAAAAAGCATAAAGAAATTGGAAGAGGCCTGCTGCTTCACATTGAGGACATGAGCAAGTCCACTGTAATGGGTCTAGGGCGGATATGGGCTTAACCGCCGACCAATCATTATGTACTTTGCCTACCATCCATATCTCTGAGGAACTAACCACAGCGGTGTTTAACAAAGACCACATCCTCCTGGAGACCTATAGCAACATTTTCTCAAAACTTGATACCAACTATGGGCACATGAAGGGTTGAACTCACACTATTGACGTTAGGATGCTCATACCATCCGATCCAAGCCTTCTACAAATCAAAAGTTGAGGAGCTACAGATGCAGACGGAGCTCAAACAGTTGCTGGACGCTGGGTTGCTGGTGCCATACTAAAGCCCTTGGTCATCCCCTCTTCTATTTATAAAGAAGAAAAATGGAGGTCATTGTATAGTGATGGACTACCGCAAACTGAATAACCTCACCAAGAAGTATAATTATCCTATCCCCTTATTGATGATTATCTGGCTTAACTCTCTGGGTCTAAATCCTTCTCCGCCATGGACTTGGTAAGCGGGTACTGGCAGATGGACCTTTCTCCACAGGAACAGGAGAATTGCGCCCTTATCTTCAGCGAGGGTTTGTTCCAACCCACTTGGCTACCTCAGGTGTTGTTTAATGCTCCTGCTACTTTTCAGCGGATAATGGATCACATTCTCCAGGACCTTAGGCTGATTTTGATTATCTACCTCGATGACATCGCAGTCTTCTCCAAGACATTAAGAAGCATCTCACGCACCTAAAGAAGGTGATTCAATGCTTGTGGGTATCTAACATCAAATTAAAGCCTTCCAATTTTACTTTTATTATAAGAAGCTGGATTTTCTTGGATATGCCATCTCACAAGATGGGATAAAACTTCTACATGATAAAATCAATAAATATCCGAGATGTCAGCGCCCAAAGCTTTTCCTGACATTCAGGTATCTTTAGGTACAATGGGGTACTACCATCAATTTATCACAAATTCGCCCAACTCAGCGAGTCCCTTATCCGCCTCCTGACTAAGAACACCCCCTTCCAATAAGGTGCTGAGTAAAAGGTTGCGTTTGAGACCCTTAAGATGGTATAGCAAAGAAGGCCAATATTCTGTGACCCTGACTATGGCAAGCCCTTCATGTTGTTCATGGATGCCTCTGACTACACTGTTGCAGCTATCTTAGTTCATTTTGGATGAGCATGAGGTCAATCATCTCATGTCTTACCTTAGCAAAATGCTTTCAAAAGCTGAGCATAACTACAGCGTTACTGAAAAGGAGTGCCTGGTTGCCCTGATCACTGAAAAATACTACCGCGATTTTCTATATTGGACTTTTTTTAAAGTGGTTAATGAGCAAGCCTCTTTAAAGCTGTTGCAAAATATGAAAGATCCCACTGGGCGATTGGCTCGCTGGGCTCTTAAGCACCAGCACTATGATATGACCATTGAGCATCGAGTTGGGATGTGTATATGAACATTGATGGGTTGAAGCAGCTGCCTGTCATTCATCTTGACAATAGCAAAGCAGATAGGATGCATGACCTCCTAATGACTCCTGACGCGTGGGCTGATGAAGATGAACCAGTACAGAAGATTCTAGCATGGCACTCTCACAACACAATTGTGGAGAGTAGGAAGTTATATAAGAAAGTAGAAGTAAATTTTTTGCCCTATCTCTGGCCGTTGATAGAGCCTGTCATATTGGAGTCATACACTATCACAGGGCATGGCAGAGTTTGCAAAGCCTACTAATGGGTAAAAGAGTGCTATTACTTGGAGGGCATCATGAAAACCATAACTGAAGTCTTGGATACCTGCCTGACCTGTAAAAAACAATCCAGCTTCAAGACCCAAAATCAGTATCAGCCTACGACGCCCCAACAAACCTTTCACACTATAAGTTTGGACGTAGTAGGTCCTCTCCCTCAGAACACAGGTGGCACTAGCTATAACTTGGTCATAATTGAACATTTTACTAAATGGGTTGAAGCTGTTGCTCTCCACGCTCAGACTGCTAAAGCCACTTCCACCTTCCTACATCATTATATCTTCACGCGGCATGGTTAACTTAAGGTCCTCTTATGTGACAATGAAAAAATTATACCTCCTGAGTGGTAAAGCTCCTCGCCACCTCCATGAGAGCACAACAACTCTTATCGGCCCCCTATGACCCATCCACCAATGGTGCCGTAGAAAGAGTTAATGGGACCCCGGTCTCTATACTTTGGAAAATGGCCAACTCAAACCCACTTTACTGGAATTTTTACTTACCCAGTGCCCTCATGGCTTACCATATTAGTTACCATCGCATCCTTAAGATGTTTCCTTTCCATGTACTGTATGAGTGAGAACCTAAGTTGCCGCCTTTATCAAATTAAAGGATACTTTCACTGACAGGACTGACCTTGAGCAAACCATGAAAAGTTGGCCCAAACCATCATCCAATTACAATCATAGGCCATGACATTTTGGCAAATGCTGTCACCAAAGAAGGCCAAGCTTTCTAATGAGTTCCAGACCCCTCTTCCTTCCTTCCAAGTATCTGACTTAGTACTGTATTACAATAACTGGATCACTCCTAGAAGTGAGAATCTTGGTTCTATCTGGGAAGGCCCATTTGTAATCACATATAAGCGAGGAGATGAGTACTCTATCAAATCCCTTGCTTCTGGAGTCACTGTCAACTGGGTCCATGGCCAGTTTATAGTTCTTTATTCACCCCCCAACACTCTTGAAGTGGTAATGTCAGATAATTACGTCAAACTTTGTGATAAGAGCGTTTTCATATGTAAATAAAGGTTATATTGGCCAAAAGACCCAGGAGATTCTTGATGGAACCCCTCAAATTGGGTCAATGCTATTTTATCCACTTCTTAGCCAACTCATCTAGTTAATAGTAATCACTTTCATGCTAACACACTGAAAATACAGGAAATTATGCTGAGGCTCCTCCCTAGCCCCTTAACCGTTCAGTTCTAAACACCTAGGTAGAGACCACCCCCTTTTTAGGGGTTGAGGGGTCCTAAAAGGTGCAAATATCTCCCATCCCATTGATTAGTTATATATATTAAATCTTTACCTAACGGACTAGTCTTAACCAGTTTTGACCCTCCAGCTGCTGTTCTATTGAAGCAAAGCAATTCCTGAGAACTCCAATAGGTCAAAACCCAATATTCCTTAATTTGGTTTTTAGCTTTTAATAATTTTCAGCCATCTCGCTTTGAGCCTCAGACTGTTTAAATACTAAACAGCAACATATTAATAGGTTCTTCTTTACCTCCTCTTTAATACTATTAAAATTACTATAAAAAACTCCTCTTTTCCCAATTTAAAAGTTTTCTACTTTCATATAAGTAATATAAAATAACATGATAATAAATATCCTGCAATAGAGAAACCTATTTTCTGCCTATAATTGTGATAATTCAGGTGTAAAATGAACCAGATAGCAACCAAAAAGACTGAATTACCACAGTTGCAATTAGATTCCAAAAATTAGGTTAAAGAATCATGGCAACAATTAATTAGTTTAATAAAGATGTAATTGGAAAAACACTTAAATCATATAAACCCACTTTCTATTGACTATTGAAATTAGTGGTAATTAAAAGTGGTATATTGTCATTTTTGTTGTTGAGCGTTGAGATTTTTGACACTATCTTATGACTAATCCCTATCATCTAAAATTGCATATAAGAGGCTGACTTCCATTGTTGTGATTCACTTTTTTATAGTGCTCGCATTTCTAAATAACTGAGTTTCTCTAACTTTATTTATTTTTAATTAATTTTTACCTTAAGGATGTTTAGCCTGGCATGGTAACTTGGCATAGTTGTGCACACTTGTAAACACAAACTAATGTGGGGTATAAATGCCATGGCAGGGTCAAACATGTTCTGTGCAGGACGAAAATAACTAGCTCCATCCACTCTTATCATTATTTTATCAATAATATAGATTTTATAGGAATATTTGGGTGGTTGTCATGCGAGGTGGTTTCTGCTACTGCTGAATTTTTTTAATAAAAAAAAATAGCCTGGCAGGGTAATTCCTGCTTCCACTCTAGTGCAGGTTTTGTTCAACACATGTTTGAAATCTATACTGGCTTAAAAATTCTTGTTATGATATATTTGTTCTAAGGTTGACCTATCTCAATTTCAAGTAACCTTTTTATCTTAAAAATTTTCATAGTATATCTAATGAGTTTCCCTTTTAGTTAAAGTTATTTTTACCATTTATTCCTCAGGTTCAAAAATTTAGGGAAATAAATTATCATATCTCTCTTTTGCTTCAACCAATCCTTTGATCAAATTTTAGTTTTAAAAAAGTTTTTAATTCAAACATTTTTTGACACCCATGCCGCTACTAGCCTAGTTATATCAATTAAATCTGCTGCCCCCATGTGGTGCAGCGGTGTGCCACCTCCTGTTATTTATTGGCCGCCACCAAAACGCCGTCAGGCTGGCCCAGCTAGCCTATAAAACTTCTAGCTGCTACATCCTGCCTCAGGACCTAACCCACCACCTCGACTGCTCCTAGATGGAGCTCAGAAGCCCCAGATGCTCCCTCAGAGCAACATGTGTTTTGGCCTTTGGTTAAATATGAGAACTTCTTCACCTACGCGAGCATAAATACTATTAGTATACCCACAATTGTTTACAAACTTGCCATATTTAGAAAATATATGACCCTCAAGGGTACATTGATATTGGCTTCTCTTGAAAAGCCCACGCCATGGCTAGTACAGCTGCCCTTTATTTCATAAAAATACCACATCCCAGCCATATCAACTTGCTTTCCAGAATGAGACCACACTGGTGGTCCAGTTTTCTGGCTTACCCTCCCAACTCTCCATCAAGTGCACTCCACCATTAGCTTATGGAGGGGTTGGTTGCCTATGGCGTTGACACAGTTCTGAATTTTTTGGTTCCTAATTGCGCCATTTATCTCATTGGACCTCATGCATTTGCAACAATCTGACCCTTCTGTTAAGACACCCACCTCGTGATACTCACTGCGCCAGATCAGATCTGCCCCTGATCATACCTTCTGGGTGCGATGGAAATGGTTATTACATTTGTCCCTTGCGCTTTAATCTTGATCATTTAGAGAACATGTGCCCAGCGTTTTCCGCAAAGCTGCTTCCACCACTCCTCTCTTTGGTTTCAGCCCCACTACCAGATAAATATAGTTTTTGCATACCAGATCAATCCTCCCTCCCCCAGTTTCATCTGCCACTGGCGCTGCCCTCACTGCCCTACTCAAACAAGTCTAAAAAACCAGAACAATTCTGGATTAGATCACAGTTCATGCGCCGGCGGATTTGCTGTGGTCTACTGAGTGTGGAAAATCAGCATCTACCACCCAACTGACTCCTATCTCTGGCCCAGCACTGGCAGTATAAAATATTTTCAACTCCCTTGAATGTATTGATTATGGTTGTCAGACAGTTAGACGTCTGGCTAGTATAAAATAGTATTTCAGTCAAAAACTAGGCCCAAAATAATAATTGTTGGGATTTGAGATAAAATCGTCTTGAATTCCCATCTTCTGAATCTGGCTGTACCGAGTTGGTCATCGATTCCAGCCAAGACAAAACTTTTTCTGGATCATCCTTACCTAGCACTGAGTCACGTGAAGCGGGCTTTCCACCTTCTCAGTCAGGTGAGCGACAATATCCATTGAGGACGCCCTCGAGGAGGCCTTTCTGGAAGGATACTAAAAGTCCTGATTGGATGAGGTTCCAAAGATCCTGAAGGCATCAATTCCCTATGCACCCTATAAATATTGAAGCATTTTGAATTAATAAATTATTTGGTAAACTAACCTTGATTTTTCCGTTTTGTCTTCAGTGCTCACTTCCAATTTTCTAGCTTCAAGCCACCATGAACCCCAGTGCCAGTCAAAGGAACTGTAGCGCTGACAAAGTGGTGCTCACTACAGGAGGCTCCAAGCTGACCCAGTGAAAACGTTGATCACAAAATGGAAACCAACAGCAACCCAGAAGACCAAACAATTAGTCAATCGAGGAGCATTTCTCAATGGGTTAGTTCTTCCCAATACGCAACACTGCCCTTGCAGCCAGAAAGGCTAGAGTTCCGCGCCGCCTTCCAATTCTCGCTGCCCTCTTTAGATGGGGGCCAATATCAACTTCAGCTCAAACACTCCCACAATATCATCAAACAACTAATCCTCAGAATCTATGCTGAGGGTGTCCGCTCCAGCTGCTCCCACGCTTCTGCCATGCCATCCACAATGCGAGACCTATACTCCCTGGCCACATTACCTGCTGGGAGCTTACCTTGGGACCCGATCGCTACCTTTGTAATTTCATTCATCCCGCAATTCATCACCTCCTCCAGCTAGTAAGATTACAACATCAGGAGGTCTCCCGGCACCTAGGGCTCACCCAAAATTTACATTCATATATGGTTGGCTTCTATGACGCGGCCTCCTCCTTTGTGCATGACAATTGCAAAGCTATCCTTGATAATCATCGGCTAATCAATGAAATACGTGACCAACTGGTGGTAATAGATAGCGGCATCTCCGGCTACCTTGAGGAGCAGTTTTGCCAAAATGCTCAGCAGTTTGAAGCAACATAGACCCAACGATTGCAACAAGCTGAAGAATTGCTACAATCCCTACAGCAGCGCTACAGAGAGCTGGCCTCTTGTGACTACTCCCCTGCGGCTGCCAGATCAGAAGGGCCTAGGGGGGGGCCAGCAGGACCCGAAGGACCTCATGGGCCTCAAGGGCCTTCTGGCCCCCCCCACCTCAGGCGAATCTGAAGACCCCTGGAGAAAGGATATAATGACCGCTCCGGCCGCCCTGCAGGACCAGATCCAACAGGTGGCCTTGGGATGCAAGCTTCTAATGGATGGTGTTCCCCTCGACCATGGGTCTCCGTTGAAGTGCTATTGGATGAGATGGATAACCTCAGCGCTTTCATGAGGCTCACCGACGCTCACATCTCCTGACTCAAAATGATGTGTTGTGGGTTCAAAACCCAGTTGGCCACCATCGAAAACCAGCTCCAACTACAGAACGCCAAAATTCAGTCCTTAAAGGAGCAGGTTGCCAGCAAGGCGTCTGCTTCCACCCTCAGTCAAAACTGGGAATATATCCAAGAAGACTTAGAAGGGTTGCGGAGGCGGCTAGATCAAAGGGCTCCTCGAGAATATGCAGAAACAGAAATCTTGGAGCTGACGCCTATCCCAGGCGTTAACACCCTCTCTACTCCTATTGTCGCTAACTTTAAACCTAGCTTCAAGGAGAAGTTCACCAATGGGCGGGAGAGCATCGCCTCCTTCTTGTATGCCTATGAGAGCTCTATGGAGGAGGCCACAGACCGGCAAAAGGTGAAGCACATCCACTCATGCCTAGACAGTACTGCCTGGGAAATTATGACTCCCCATCTGAAGGAGTGTAACACCTGGGAACAAGTATGCACCGCCCTGATCCAAGAGTTCAGCAGTAACCAAACCTTGGCCAACCAGAAGCAAGTGTTCATGGGTATTCGACTTAACAAAGGAGAAAACCCTATGGAGTTTGCCAACTGGTTCTATGCTCAGGCTCAACCCTTGGTTATGACAAGCCGTATCACACTGAATGACGCCATTACTGCCATCATCTCCACCTTGAGGTCATATTCTGAGGTCCAGATGCACATGATTGGGCAGAAGAATGGGTTCACTTGTATTAGAGAGATCAAGGAGGCCCTCAACGAGATTCCTGCCACGATCCTAAACTCTAAGGCTGCTCCCGCAGGCCCCTCTAACCGCCCTAGGGTCCATGTAGTCAAGTATCAGAAAACCCCCTGTCCGCGGTGCACCTATTGCAATGGCTTTAGGCATAGTGCCAAAACTTGTGGAAACGTCTAGCTGAAGAGGCGGGAAAAGGGCAGTCAGCATGAAGGACGAGGCGCTCCATGCTGACACCCTTTTCCAGCCTCAAGTAACCCCTACGCACAAATCAGAAGCCATTAACTCTGAAGAAGTAGCTGTGGTATCTAATGACAATAAAGACATTGATACTGCTTACTCTTCTTCTGATGATTCTCCTATGTTCCTTATGTTGCCGCCTCAGTTTGGAATTTTGGTCACCCGAGTCGCCATCTGGGTCCACAAGATTCCAGTTTACGCCATAGTTGACAGTGGCTCCCCCGTGAACGTTACCTCTTCCAAGCTGATGATACGCATCAAGGTTGCCCCTGACATGCCGCACTACATGGAGTATGGCACGGCTGGCCCTCAGTGCACCCAATCCATAGGGGCCTATTCCTCTCTATTGATTCGGTTTGGGAAGCTCGCTTTGGATACAACTACCATCACTTTGGACAATACCAACTACAATCTACTCCTTGGGACCCAGTTTCTTTGAGACTATTTGGCTGTTATCCACTACGACGGTGGTTTCCTCTCCCTTCTAGGACAACGAGTCCCTCTGGTTTTTAAAACTGCCCATGACTCTAGGGCGGATGTCAAGGCCTGAGCCTGCCTACTGGAGACTGAAGGATGAATTGATTGGCTTGAGTACCACGTCTGGGGCTCTCAAGTCTGGCTGCCCCCTCCTGCTGTGGATGGATCCGAGGGGATGCTGATTTACTTTCCCCAGGCCACTACCGTGCCCCCAAAGTCCCAGGTCAATGTTGACACCTGGGTCCACGTCAACATTCCCTTGGGGTATTTACTGGAGGTCTGAGGTCTGGATAATCCATCTCCCAAGGAAGTGCTGACCTGCCCCAGAATTCTTGATCCAGCGTATGCTGGATTGATATCAGTGTTGCTAGCCAACCTGAATGACAAACCAAAAGTTATAGGACCTAATCAGCCTGCCGCTTATGTTTGCCTGTTACCAATGGGGGCTGTTTCTGACATCTGAAGCTTTGGGGATTTGAGGGACTTTGGCTTGGAGTCGCCATCCTTAGTTAACTTGGTCAATGCTAATATACAAAAGGACCTCTCTGATGAACAGCGACTTAAGGTTCAGGAGCTCCTGGAGGAATACTCAGATCTATTCTCCACTTCGACCTACGATTTTGGAAGGATGAACAGAGTCCTCCACCATGTAGAAACTGGGGATGCCCCCCATTTTGGTCCCGGCCTTACCACAAGAGCAAGGTCGAAGAGGCCCAGGTCATGGTAGAACTCAAACAGCTGCTCGACGCGGGGCTCTTGGTTCCCTTGTGTAGCTCTTGGTTCTCCCCGCTGTTGCTGGTCTGAAAGAAGGATGGCAAGTACCAGGTGGTGATAGATTATTGATGAATCAACTCCATCACTAAGAAGGACAGCTATCCTCTGCCCTGTATTGATGACTCACTCCAACTGCTTGCAGGTTCCCAGTACTTTTCAGCCATGGACCTCGCCAGCGGGTATTGGCAGGTCGAGCTCACTCCTGAAGACTGAGCCAAGTGTTCTCTAATTGCCCACAAAGGGCTGTTCAAGCCTACCGGGATTCCCCAAGGCCTCTGCAATGCCCCAGCCACGTTCCAGCGCTCCATGGATGGGATCCTTGGGGACCTGAAGCTCTTCTGTGTCTTGGTCTACCTGGATGACATCACCATTTTTTTGCGAACTTTTAACGGACATGTCAACCACCTTAAGGAAGTCTTCAAGCATCTCTGAAAGGCCTCCATCAAGCTCAAGATCTCGAAGTGCTCCTTCTTCCAGCCTGAGCTAGAATTCCTAGGCCATAAGGTCTCCAAATGTGGCATTCAACCTATCCCCAATAAGGACGATGCTATAGAAAAGATGTCGCGCCCCCAGAGTCTATGAGATATTCAAGTCTTCCTAGGTATGGTGGGCTATTACCTTCAGTTCATCCCTCAGTTTGCTGTCCTTGCTGAGCCGTTGTTCTACCTCCTACAAAAAAATGTTCCATACAAATGGCAACCTGAGAAGGAACAGGCCTTCAACGCTCTACATATGGCTTTATGTACTAAACCTGTTCTAGTTCATCCCCTTTTTGACAAGCCCTTCTTGCTGTTCACAGATGCTAGCGACATCGCTGTGGGGGCTATCCTGGCTCAGCATGATGAGAAACAGGTCGACCATCCCATAGCTTATTTTAGCAAGACCCTAAGCAAGGCTGAGCAAATCTATAGCGTCACCGAGAGGGAATGCCTAGCTGTTCTTTTAGCTATCAAGCATTTTTGGCCCTACCTCTATGGCACCCATTTTACTATCATTACTGACCATTCTTCCCTTCAATGGCTGCAGCAAATGAAAGACCCAGATGGACGGCTGGCCAGGTGGGCCCTACGACTGCAAAGCTATGACTTCACCATCATTTATCACACCAGTGCTATTCACCAGAACGCTGATGGACTCACCAGGATGCCAGTATTAGCAGCCCTGACCCCGGAGGAGGATTGGCTCTATGACTTGAAGGGCAGCCTGAACGTTGGGAGCTGGAATCTCCCCAGGTCTAAGCCAAACTCCGCTGGATGACTCAAGACACTCAGATCAATGATGGGTTACTCTACAAGAGAGTCAACAAGAAATGGCTTCCCTACATCTGACCCCCCTCTTGCACTGACATCATCCTGGAAGCCCACACTACTGTTGGGAATGGCGCGGTCAAGAAGACCTATGAGTGGTTGAAGTCACGCTGCTACTGGGACTGAATGGTCAAAACCATCCAAGAGGTTCTGGAAGCCTGCATGACCTGCCGATCTTAAGACTGGGCCAAGCCTCACTATCAGCACTCCATCGTTGCGCCAACCAAGCCCTTCAATTTCATCAGTATCAATGTGGTGGGTCCCCTCCCCGCTAGTCTACATGGTCACAAGTATAGTATTCATGCCATAGACCATCTGACTAAGTGGGTCGAGGCGATCTCAGTTCCTGCAGCCACAGCTAAGGCTACTGCCTTGTTCCTTGTTCGCTCCATTTTCACCCAGCATGGGTGCCCCCAAACCTTGCTCTCGGACAATGGTTTGAACTTCACCTCCCAGGTAGTACAGGAGCTAACTTCACTATTTGGAACCACCCAGAGTTTCGCTGCTCCCTACCACCCTTCTACTAATGGGGTGGTAGAAAGGGCTAACGGAACTCTTGTTTCCATCCTGCAAAAGTTGGCCGCCTTAGATCCTGTTGCTGGAACCATTATTTTCCCAGCGCCCTGCTTGCATACTGAGTGAGCTACCACCGTGTTATCAAAATGTCCCCATTCAAAGCCCTGTATGGGCGAGCCCCATGACTACCCAGTAGCGTCCAGCCCCTGTTCGAAGCCTCCACTCCCAAGAATGCCAATTTAAATATGAGGGCCCTTGCCAAGGAAATTATCTGGCTCCGAGTCCAAGCCACTCAAGGCATTGTTATCACCACTAGAAGAGAGACATCCTGATAAAATCTCGGATGACCCTCCTTACCAGAATTTCAACTAGATGACCTCATTCTCTTTTATCATCATTGACCTGGAGGCCAACAGAACAAGCTCGACGTACTGTGGTCTGGGCCCTACAAAGTGATACACAAGGTGAAGTCTGAATACTCCATTGCTGATACCAAGCAAGGGACTGTTGTAAACCGAGTGTATGGTCAGTTCCTCCAGCCGTACTTCCCCCTCTGACAGGATCTTGAAGGGGGCTTGTTGGGATTTGAGATAAAAATTTTCTCTAATTCCCATCTTCCGAATCTGGCTGTACTTAGTCGGTCATTGATTCCAGCCAAGATAAAACTTTTTCTGGATCATCCTTACCTAGTACTGAGTCACATGGAGCGGGCTTTCCACCTTCTCAGTCAGGTGAGCAACGATATCCATTGAGGACGCCCTCAAGGAGGCCTTTCTGGAAGGATAAAAAAGATCTTGATTGGATGAGGCTCCAAAGATCCCAAAGGCATCAAGTCCCCATGCACCCTATAGATATTGAAGCATTTTAAATTAATAAATTACCTGGTAAACTAACCTTGATTTTTCCGTTTTGTCTTTAGTGCTCACTTCCAATTTTCCAGCTTTGAGCCACCACGAACCCCAGTGCCAGTCAAAGGAACTGTAGCGCTGACAATAATCTAATACAGTTTAGTTCTCAGTGGAATTTTTTTGATTGGAGGAATGATTCTACTCCTCTCAATTCACTTAAAACCTCCAATAAAGTTGTCAGGGGCACCCTGAAACCCTGGCAGAATCGGCATACTGAGGCAGAAGTCCCCCACGTCCTCCCTTGAATTTAGTTCAAAATTTTAAGCGAAAACACCCCTTTTATAGACCTGAAGGGGGTTAAGGGAGGTAGAATTTTTTAAGCCGTGTTATTGGACCAATTTTTTTAATCTTTACAAAAGAATATATCATACCTGCTGCAGATCACTTGCTTAAACTTCGCCAAAAAAGGTAAAGAGACTTTTGTGAGATCAGGTTCGACTTCACTTAAAAATTTAAAATCAAAGCCAGATTTGGAATTTAAAAAAATACAAAAAATAGCTGCTTGATCAAGCCAAAACTATTCAATGTCAATGCCATCGACTCCTGCTGCCCTGGCTTGGGGTGGTGGTGCACCGCCATCTGGCATATTTTGGCCACCACCAAAGCACACCCAAGATAGCTCTTCTAGTCCTCCTAATGTGACCAGGGTTATTTTCCCACTTGGGACTTGGCTCACCACTTTGCAATCTCCTAAGAAGTTCTCTGGAGCCCTTTGGTGCTCCCACAGAGCAATTTGCATTTTGGCCTCCAGATCAGATGAAGGAAGCTCTTTCCATATGCTATTGCAACCATCATTGAGATGGCCACAAAATGTACAAACCCACAAGATTTATTGATTTTTACCCTTTCAAGGGGTTTTTAATCTTTTCTTCCGCTCTGAAGCTTGTGCAGCAGCAGCATCGAAGCTTCCATTAGCTCTTATTAGAACTTCCTCCCCACCATTCTAACCCAGCTCCTGGATGAGGCCACTTTAGTGGTCAAGTTCTCTGGATTGCCCTCCTTCCTTTCCCTCAAACGCCTCTGCCACGAGCTCATGGAGAGTATGGCTGTTTATGACGTAGACCCCATGTTGCAGTTTGTGGTTCCAAATGGGGCAGATCGTCTGGTAGGGCCTTGCGTCTTAGCAACAATCTGCCCATTTCATTGTGATTCCCACCTCAAAATTCCCCCCCTGCACCATGATCAGATCTACCCCTGATCACCCTTTCTGGATGTGCATCAAAAACTGAATCGCCATTTACCCCTTGTGCTTTGAGCTTGACCACTCAAAGTGCAAGTGCCCTACACTTTCCGCCTCTACCGCTTCCATCAAACCTCCCTCTAGTGTTGGGTTAATAGTAGATTGGCACCAATTTTTTAATGGGGCCTGATCCTCCCACCCTCAACCTCATCAAATTCTGGCGCTGCTTCCAAGTCAGCAGTAAATCAAAATCTTTATTAAAGTTTGAACAATATGACCAGATTTTAGGATCCTGAGTTGGTGGCTGATAGACAGTTTTGAAAGAGCTGCCATACCAATTGTTTGCAACCAACTAGCTCCTACCACCACTCCAATTCTAGTGGCCGTCCCAGCGTTAATCGAGCTTAATCCAATCAAATGTCTTAACTGGATCAATGATAGCAACTAGCCATTTATTGCCAAGCTGTATTTTTCTTAAGAGGAATTTTTTATTGACATTCATGATCCATGCTCAAGCCATTTCTAAGAAAAATCCAGTTTTACTAAACCATAAAAACTTATATAAAATGTCAGCTGAGGCAGCAGCTACCCCTTAAACACCCTACTCTTCCAGCAGCTCCATGAGGCGATGGAACCCCTTTTGAGGATATTACTATCCCAAACTTCCCCCATGATTTTGATGAAGATGTAAAATGTGAAATTAGGAGCTCGCTTTTAGTGAGAGCCGCACTTGTATAAATGAGGAAAATTTTCTTTTTTTGACCCCAACTATCCCCAAACCCGCCAGTGGATCAAGTAATTTACTTGTGTGCTTGCCCTCATCACTTTCTCTGATCATCAACTTGCCAATTAAGTTGAGGCAATGGACACCGCTGGCCTTATGAATGAAAAAACCCACAACAACACCTCCTTATGTCATATGTCGCTGATGCTCCTATCCCAATGTTATCCGCCATGGTCTGCCAGCTAAAGTGGGCATTAGAAAAAAGTTTTCTCAACATCTGATATGGATTCCTAGCCTGATACATTAGGGTCTGTATTGGAATTTTTTAATATGATAATCCCTTTGTTTAGCTCAGTTGCAAATAAGGATGCGTGGTGGCTCACCCTTCTGGGTTTGGCACCACTAGTGCTAAAAAAGAGACTTTTGAGAGCTCTGATAGTCAAAACTTCATTTATCTAAAAAGAGACACTCTCCTCCTAACCTTTGTCCTCAACTTTCTTCATCATTAGCTCTCATATAGATTAAATACTAGAGGCAATAATTTAACTGGGATCACATTTTACCTAAAATTCCTATATCAATAAGTTTTATATAAAAATCAAGTTCACTTGTGGTTTAGTTTTTTCTTTTATATAAAACCCACACACTTATTAAGAGTATAAATATTTCCCCTCTGTGAAGATTGTTAAAATCCTGTGTTACCAGCATCAGAGAGCTCGAGTTTTGCCAGGATTCCAAAAAGTGGTGCTCACTACAGGGGCGCCTGTACACCACAATCTTTATTAAAATTGACAAAGCTATGATAAATAACACTCTCGCCTTTTCCTCTAAGACTGAACTAAGGATAGCTGCTTTAGAATAGCAAATAACTAGCGCTTTGTCTCATATTAATAACTTGAACAGCGCTCTTGCCAAGACACGCATGGGGCTGCTCCTAATGTCCCAAACCCCCTTTCCGTGACAAGTTTACCCCAGTTGAGGATAGCTTTGCCTCATTCCTCTTTGACCATGAGTCAGTTATGGAAGTAACAACTGACCACCAAAAATTAGATACATCCTCCCTTGCTTGAGTCGCATGGCACAAGAGGTAATGTTTCCAAATATGTCCACCTTCCACACCTGGGCGGAGGTCAAGGAAGCCCTTAATGACAAATTTGGCCCAGAACAAAGTTTACATAAGAGGAAACATTTCTTTATGTGCCACAGCATGAAAAAGGTGGAATCAATTGCTTTATTTGTTAATTGAGTCTATAGTGTAGCAAATCCACTATTACTTGTGAAGATGTTACCACTTGACAACACCATTACTGCCATCTTAACTGGACTGACTTCTCACCCCTTTTGAGGTTAATCTTTATGTCATTAAAGCTCTCTTTCTGAAACGCACGCAATATAAAAGATATCAGTAGCAAATCTTTAACGCACCAGTTCCAATAGAGGTGGTGGGAAGAGCCCAACTCACTGCTAAGAAGCACTTTTCTGAGCTAATTAAACAAAGCACCGCCCACAAGGACAGTGCACAGAATGGCCCATGAGAGGAAGGCAAAAATTGGGTTAATTTGGACCTCTTGGAGGTCGGCAAACAGTACTAAATTACTGCACATATGAAACTTAATTGTAAAGGGACTTATTTTTAAAAAAAGTCAACCAATGAGGAAAGTTGGTCTCATGAAACATACTTTAAACAAAGGGAGGTAAGTTGTCAATTGGAGGAAATGGTGCTAAGCTTAGGCGAACCAATTAACGCACCCTACCATCAGCCAGAGTACTGTAGCTCAAATTGACCAAACTTGAGTTACTGATTGAAGGTAAAGCCGTCTTGATTTAACAAAATTGAAAATCAAACAGGTCTAAAACCCTATTCTACGAGCAAACAAATTAAACTGTCATCATTAATAAAATAACTGGTGCGTTTTGATGTCCTTGCTGTAACACAGGGCTGAGCATCACGCTTATCCCCTGAACCAATCTGAGCATATTTGCCAGCACCCAGCGTTGGTCTAAGGTATGTTTTAAGTCAGGGAGGTCTTGCAGATTGACATTTAGGACTCCTGACGTCCATCCTTGTATTTACAGTTGGTTCCCTCAATTATGTCATAAAGCCATGACAAAAGAGGCCCTTCAAGCGGTGGTTGATCTCTAATAAACTTGAACTTAGCCCAGAAGCCCATAGTCATGAGTCCGCCATGACTCCTCTACCCTCTCCCATGGCCGTCTCCCTTGATAAACCTTCCCCCTCATTGTAGGTCAACCCAGATGTTTCTCCGCCATGTGAGGTTAGACAGAGTATAAAAACAGTGACTGCGCAGTGCCCCCCTCCATCATCTTCTCCAAAGGTAGCCTCGTTCTGACAACTAAAACTTCACCTCGCTCCACTCCCTCCTCTAATCAGCCTCACAAAGTGGTTCAATTGCCACGTCCCCTTAGGACGCCTCTTTATTCTTCCTTGACCTCTCCCCTAGCCATTTGTAGCCCAAGGCCTGCTCCTCTGAGCCAGCTAAAACCTGCAATCAAGAGCGCCAACGTAGGTTATTGCCCCACCTTCTCTAAAAGCTCCAATGGTAGTCAAGCGCCAAATAAATATCCCCTTTAACTTAAAACCCTGACTCTGATCTCTTCCCTATGACCCCCTGGCGTGCATAGATAACCCCTTTTATGATTAATATAAAGGAGGTTGTGAAAAAGTTGGTTATTATGCTCTAGGAGACCTAGTTGAAGTTAGAATACCAGATGAAATTAGACTCTATAAGAGTAGATATGGCCATGATACACAGCGGAACTTATCTTTGTCAAGTACTGCAGTGTTCTTAGGTTATTTATACTGCCAGTGATGCTGACCAGTTCATTGCTGTTGAGATCTGATATGACTGTATGATAAGTCTGAATTAGCCAAGGTGGATCGGTATAATACGCCAATCATGATTTATAGTCATAAGTATTTGAGAGCCTTGAGGTGAGGCGAAATTGTGTCAGAAAGGGTAGTTATTTGATCGCCTCCAAATAAGGCAAAAAGGCGATATTGACAACTAACAAATACTAAGTAGATAGCCTCAAACTAAGGCAATAGAGATATAAAGATAGCATACCCTTCCGGAATCAATGGGAATATGGCTGAAATGAATAGTTTAAGACGAGGGAATGGTAACATCCAAAGTTGCTGATATACAAGAAAGTTTGGGGCGATTAAAAGTGGATGATTGTTAGTTGAAGAAAGTGAGCGAAACAGCGATAATCACTGATAATGTTAAGTAAATAAAGCGTCATTTGGGGCAATTGCTCCATATTTTATTATATTTTTAAGTGTGTTCCAAGAACCAGCAATCTCCATATTGTCCATCCAATTGCTCAGTGGGTTTGACCCTGTGCAATAATCCTGGCGTATCCCAATAAAAATTACGCCAAATTATAACAGTGGTGCCACTACAGGGGGCCACTGAGTAACCACAAATAAAATCAAAAATTCTCCAATTTGCGCCCATGGCATATCAGTCCTGCACTAAAGGATAGTTGTACCAAACAGCTGTGTTTGTCAAAGCCACATAAATCAAACTTTTTGTGTACGCCGTGCTAAAAAAACAAGAGGACCTCCTTCAGGAGCATGATGGCATAATGAATCAACCTGAAAGTGCTGCTAGTCAGCTGCGGAAGATTGGACATCAGACAGGCAACTTGCTAATCGCTTGGACAATGCTACCCAGCGTCTACACTGCACAGATCAGAAGTTAACCCCTACCTTTTATCTGTCTCTTCCCCATTGGAAAGCGGAAAAATAAGAGGTTGCTCAGAAAGGATCTTTTTACAACGAATATGATACTGGATACCTCGTTGAAGAGTATTATTCTGAACTGGCATGCTTTGTGAGTCTCTTAAATCATGATGGCTACTTTGTGAATGATTATGTTGCGACCCAACGAAACCCCCAGGTGATGACAATCCTTCCCGCTGAAGAGCCCTAAGCTAACCCTAAAGCTGCTGGCCCTTCTGAGCCAGCCCCACATCGATATCCCAGCTATTGGCCTCAATCAAATCCACAGTATACTTCTAAGGCTTGTCTTTATGAGTGGGAGGAGGTCTGCATTGACAAGCTACCTCTGTTTGACTGCAATGGAAACATCCACAGTTTCTTCAAAAATTTGCATTGTGGTGGAAGGAGCCTCTAATCAGAAGAAGGCTAAATTGATGATATCCTCCTTGGATGTCAGAAGCGCCAACCAGGTCACCTGCTACCTTCCAAGCAGCTCCGTTAATCACCAAGAAGTTAAGGATACCGTGCTTCATTTTGTCTGGTGTTACCTCAAAGATGTCGAAGCATAAAGTTGAGTTCTTGACCATTGGGTTCCAACGTAATGAGACCCTGGCTGCATTTGCTAATTGATTTATGGTGGAAGACCATTTGTTAATAGGAGCAGGCATTCTAGCTGAAGTCGACGTATGCATTACAATGACCTTCACAGTGAAGCCGTACCAAGAACTTTACAATGTCATGATTCATTTTGGACAATGATGTGCCCGTGCTCAAGGGTATTCAGTTTCTGCGCCATCTATCCGCTAACTTCCCTCCACTGAATGCCAAGCAGAAACATACTACCATCGCTACCTGACCTTCTTATTTGGGGGAATCCAACCATACTGTCCAGCTTCTGCCTATTAATCACTAGTATTATTATAACTACAAGTCTCGTCCTTGGCCAAGTTACCCTAAGCAGTTTAACTTCCGTCCTGTCCCTGTTTATGATAACTTTCCACAGCCCAACTACTGATCTGGGCCTAATTATGCCAACTGTCAGCAGTCAGCTTATTGACCTGGCTCTGGTTATGCCAGTATCCCACAATAAAGATATCAGCTTGGTCCACTTTATAAAAATCAAGAACGTGGACCCTACGGGGTATTTGTTTTGGATGCGGCTGCCCCAGTCACCTTGCCCAAAGTTTCCCCAATCGTCAGGTCCACTATGTACAACAGGATCAATGTTACCAGGGAAAAGATGGAACGGAGTGGAGATGGGACTCTCTACCTCCGCTATCCCAACCCCAGACGTCCCATATGAACCAATTGTTGTTTCTCCAGCAGAAGTCCCTCAGTATAATGACGGTTTTTTATATCAGCAGCTGCTTGCAGGAGTAAATAGACTGACATGGATAGAATCCAAGGCTGCAGTGGAAGAATGACCTCAGGAGCAAATAAATCCGTATGCCTGCCAAATGCTTGACCAAGCTTCTTCAGATAAGTTGGATCAAGCTGCAGATAAGCCTTCGTTGTAAGGAGTAAATGTCACCCTTCTGGTAGACGCTATTTTCAAAGAATATCCTAAGGTGAGGTGAGGGGATTATGTTCTTCCTTGGGAAACAAGACCCTTTAAATGTCCACGTATTAAACAGTCAATATTCTTCTTATTCTGAATGTACCTACTGTGACATTTTTGTAGCAAATAAATGCATATGCGCTGTATAGATACATGCGCCCTAGTTAAAATAGTTTCTACTAAGTTGATGGCAAAGCTGACACTAAAACTTGATGTGGAATATCACATGGTGTATGGGACCGCAGGCGCAGAAAGCAGTCTCTAGGAAAGCATACAGTGCGCTACCCTTTCGGGTTGGGTCAATTGTCATTGTAGCCCTGGAAATAGTGTTGCCAAACTATAATTACTACCTGTTAATTAGAGCCGTTTTATGAGACACTTTGGTGCTGCCATTGACATGACAGAGGAGACGTATAAACTTTTGGGACAGCAGATACCAATTTACTTTACCTCCAGCGGAGTACTGAAGGATCTGGTGCACATGGGATATATTACCTTACATACTGTGATGCGGTGATTCTTGTTTTGCTACCATCAACTAAAGAGCAAGACACGTGCCCTTCCCCAGAAAATATATGAATATCAAGGGCTGCCGCTCAGAGCTGCTGGTTCTATATCCATCCCCTCCAGACACCAAGTTTTAAGTAAACACCAAGCTAGAGGTGGAAGTGCCAGCTGGGCCTTATGGGGAAATCATTGGCCCTTATCAGCAATCACGGCCTGAGCCCCATGTGGCTCCAGGCATTATACTTCCAGGACATGAGGAGATCAAGGTCCTGTTTTTTTCTACAGCATGAACTAACGCAAATGCGCCAACATCAAATAGTGGCATTTTTACACTTAACCCAGTGGAGGAGATCCTCCGTGTTCACAAGTTTGGATCACTGGATGAATTTGGTCTACCCTTTGAACCACAGATCAGCCCAATGGCGGTGGTACTACGCAAAAAATTATTGGGGCTATTGGAAGAACAATAAGATCAAGTGATAGTTTTATTTCAAAAATATAAGGAAGATTTTTGCATTAATGACCACAATATAGAGTGCGCGTAAGGAGTGGTCCATTAAGTGGACACTGGGATCATCCCCAATCAGGTCTTGGTTGATCCGCTGGTTGAGGGCAGCTGAGGAAGTAGTAACAGAGGAGATCAATCAGCTACTGGAGCTAGGGATGGTTGAACCATCAAAGAGTCTGTGGGCTTTGCATGTTCTTATTGTAAAAAAGAAGGACGGCACCAAATGAGTAATATACTACTGGAAGCTCAACAGCATCACTAAAAAACTTGTATCCCTTGCTGCGGATCAACTATGCCTTGGATTGGTTAGGGAGAGAGCTCCCTACTTTTTGGTGATGGACTTAATATTGGGCTACTGGAAAATCGATTTACCTGCAGTAGAACAGGAGAAGTGCGCCATTATCACGTCCAAGGGGCTCTTCCAACCGACCTGTATGCCTCAAGGGCTATGTAACGCCCTGGCTACATTTCAGAAGGCCTTGGACACCATTCTTGGTGACCTGAAGATGTTGTGCATCCTCATGTACCTTGATGATATTAATGTCTTTTTGCGCACATTCTCTGAGCATCTTACCCACTTAGAGGAGGCCTTCCGCCAGATTGCTAAGACCAACATCAAGATCAAGCCTCGAAAACTCTCCTTTAGAGATCAGTTGGAATATTTGGGGTTTGTAGTAGACGCAACAGGGAATAAACCACAGTCAGCCAAGGTGGAAGCCATTCAGAAAAGACTGCTCCAACCAGTAAGCGGGACATACAAGTATATTTGGGGATGGTGGTTTCACTACCGCCGCTTATCCCTAACTTCAGTTGTATTGGGGGTCGTTATTTGAGCTATTAAAGAAGGATGCTGTGTTTGCATGGACTGAACGCCAACAGTGCTCCTTTAACACCCTTCAGACGGCGTTGGTCAGCGTAACGGTGTTACGCTATCTAAATTTGATAAATAATTCATTGTCCAGATGGATGCATCCCTTTTTGCCGTTGGGACGGTCCTATCCCAAAAAGACAAGGAGGGTGAGGAGCACCCCATTTTGTACTAAATTAGAAGCCTTAATAACCATGAACGCTATTATACCATGACCAAGAAGGAGTGCTTAGCACTGATATACGCATATAAGCAATTTAGGGTGTAAATTCATGGGGTAAAGTAAACAGTCACAACGGATCATGCTTCATTACGCTAATTGCAGAATCTCAAGGAGCCAGAAGGGCGCCTAGCCCAATGGGCCCTCAAACTGCAGGCTTAGACATTGAGATCCTTGATCAACTGGGAGCAAAACACCAGAATGCTGATAGCTTGTCAAGGATACTAACAAATTCAGTTATGGTGGATCTGAGTGACATATTCTATGATAAGATGCTCAGCGGAAAGTACAATAATGAGCCTTAAGTCATAAATGCATTAAATGAAATGCGATCCAATACCTTCTATCATAACGGGGAGTTGTAAAAACGGATTGTAGACTCAACGGTGAACTTCCCGCAACCCTCAGCACAGCCTAGCATTGTCATGAGTGCACATAAGGCAATTGTACAAGAATAACATGCACAAGATGATGGAATTGTTGTGCTCTTGGTATTATTGGGAAAATATGGACTTTGACGTACTTGAAATCATTATCTGCTGCCACCAGTGCCAAGTGGAAAAAGCTGTTCTGCCAGAAGACTTCATACTGGTTAGAGAAACCCCATTTTTCTTGGCATATGGTTTCCCTTGATGTCGCTGGCCCTCAGCTAACGTCATCTAACTGGTTCAAGTACATTATGATGGCAATCGACCACTTGACCAGGTAGGTTAAAGCATGGGCAATACTGGACTAAGGGGTGGCCACAAAGGCTAAGTGCAGAATGGAATGTATTATCCAGCGAAATGGCTGTTTTCAATTCATTCCTACTGATAATGGAACCAACTTCACCTCGCATATTCTACCAAAGTGAATGAGCTAATAGGCATCCGTGGGGTTCTGATAACCCCAAACTACCCCAATTCCAACAAGATGGTAGAGAAAGTTAATGGCACCTTGGTGAACATACTCCAGAAATTGAAAACAGATTGCCTTAAGATTGGAGTTCTTTTCTTTCCACTGCCATGCTCACATGTAACATTAGCTACCATTCTGCCACGGGGAAGAGTACCTTTCAACTGCTATATGGATGACATCCTGCCCTTCTGGCATTGTTTTATGCTTGCTTAGAAGATACTGGCGTAATGGAACCCCACCACTAATTGACTAACCTAGCTGACACTATAATTAAGTTGCAAACCAAAGCGTACTCATTCAGCTTAGCCAAGAAGGTAAAAAACCAGGCTGCCAATCAGATACGGTGTAGCATGTTAGCTCAGTTCAAAGATGGGGACATGGTTCTATTCCATGACCAACATTTTTGGTCAGAAGCACAAATTGGCCACCATCTGGGTAGGTCCGTTTGAAGTTATTGAGAAAACTGATATTGATGCCTATACTATCAAGGACCCCTTCAATCAGTCAGATTATCAACTGAGTGCACGCAAAGTTCCTCCAAGTGTATAACAATAGGAGATTTATTTTCCAGTCAAGGGGGTAATGTTGAGATTCTAATTTGACTGGATGATAAGCTCAAAATTAATGGCAGATTGCTTATAATTACCTGACCATGATTTATAGTTATTAACTCTCTTTCCTCTCAACATAACTTTCCGAGCAAAAAACATAAATTAATAAAAGCAAATCCTAATCGCCCATTGTAGTTTTGCTCCGATGTCCTTGGATTCTCCGCTGGCTGCTCCAGTGTGGGGCATCGGCAAAACTCCCCCTGCCATTTTCCATCTGGCAGGAAAACGTGCTCAGTCTGGTTCACCCAGTCATTCCAAACCCCTGGTAAAATTCGTTCCTCCCAAGGATCTTGACGCCCACCTTGCTTGTACCCAAGCGGTACCTCGCTGCCCCTGGTGCTCCCCCAGAGCAACACGCGCTACGGCCTAAGGGTCAAATATGGGAAACTATACTCCATACCATGATCAAGCCATTATCAAAATGGCACAGGTGGTGATGACACCCGCTGGATTCATAGATTTCCGCCTCCATAAGGGGTATTTCGACCTCGGCTTCACCTGTGAAGCTGATGCTGCCACTACAGCAACTGTGCCCCTGGTATTCCAGGGCACCCCTCTCCCCACAACTCAGACCAGGCTCCCAGCGGACACAACTTTGGTGGTCCAGTTTGCTGGCTTGCACCCAACTCCCCCCTGAAGTGCTACACCAGGAGCTGATGGGCAGTTTTGCAGCCTATGACTTCAACCCCATCTTACAATTTGTGGTCCCAAATGGGGCCACACGTCTCACTGGGCCTTGAGCATATGCCATGATCAGCCCTGAAATTAGTAAAATCGCCATGTCGATGCCCCCTTGCACCATTATTCCTTAAGTGCCTGACCTTCATTTTGGGCCTGTGTCGAGTGTGGGCGGATGATCTGCCCAACATGTTTTGAGTTGGAACACTCAAAATGCAAGTGCCTCTCCTTAGCCACTTATGACATATTGGATGACTCATCCGCTTACCTCCAATCCACCACCCACCCCATACAAGTTCCAGTATGGGGCACAATCCTACCTCCTCCACCCCCAAAACCAGAAGCTGCAGCTGCACCAGCAGCCACAAATCAGCCTCCTCCTCGCCCCAATGCCACAAATGATTCCTCCAATCAATCATCAGATTTGATCCTATTTTGATCCCATGCTTTTTCAAATGAATCAACCAAAACTCAACTGTACGCTGATTCCCCAATTCAATTAAACTAAAACCCATGGGAGTTATTGGCTGAAATTGATGAATCAGGTAATCTCATTGAAGAACCATCTCTGCAAATTGAGCGGTTTGTTAATGTAAAATGGGATGCCAAATACCCCCCTCAACTATATACCCCGCAGCCAAATGCTGAATCATTTTGCAGTGATCACCAGCTTGCAGTCAAAGCAGCTGCAACACCAGATTGTCGCCCCCTTCATAAAGCTGTCGCAAAATCAGTGGCGATGCTCACAGGAGGAATTCCACCTCCTGTTATCCTCAAAACTCTTACTCAAAAGAGTAAATTACAGTAAAACAGCTATACAAAAATGCTAACAATGCTATCCAGAATGTGGCAACTATAGCATGGAACCCAAAGGCTTAAATTACCTGAACCAACACTCCCCACGTTCATTAAACTCCCAGATGCCCACATTAAAGCTGAAAAGGCTTTAACCAAATATATCAGTGTCATTTACCTAGCTGGCAATTTCCGTGAATTTCTAATTATTATAGATATTGAATCACATGCTGCAGATGCCCCAACGCCCTATCTGTCTGCCGTGACATGCACTCTACTATGGGAGGAAGAAGCTGCTGCCATAGATGAGCCCCCCGACCCCCCCTCCCCTCCACCATGGAGGGATAAGCGGTTTCCGCTGCCCACCTGGTTGGTTGTTTTTTTCAAAGTGTTTCATTCAATCTGCTCATTTGGGCGTTTTGTTTGAACCAATTAGTTACGTTAGTTTTTAGTTTAGTTTTAGCCTTGGTAATGTCCAAACCTGGTCAGCTTACCTAAAATAAATACTTATGATTTATAGTTATTATCTGAGCGCCTTGAGATGAAGCAATATTGGGTCAGAAAGGGTAGACATTGGATCAACCAAAATAAAGCAATAAGGTGATACAAATATTTGACAAATAAAAAGTAGATTTCCTTGAACTAAGGTGATAGAGAATTTAAGAATACCATATTCTGCCAGAACCAATGGGATATGGCAGAAATTAATAGTTTTAGCCAAGGGAATGGTATTGTCCAAAGTTGCTGATATGTAAGAGAGTTGGGGCGATTAGAAGGGGATGATTGTTAGTTGAAGTAAGAGAGCAGAGCAGCGAGTAACTGCTAATAGTAACAAATAAATAAAGTGTCATTGGGGCAATTGCTCCATATTTTATTATATTTTTAAGTGTTTTCCAAGGACCAGCGATATACATATTGTCCATCTGATTGCTCAGTAAGTTTGAACCTGTGAAAGTCCCCCAGAGTATCTAGACATTATTGCAAAGCTATAATAATTGCATTGCAGATCCTTTATACTCATCAGGTACATACTTTACAATCTATATAAGACAAATACCCCAAGACCGCTGTAAGGAGTCCTACCCAAATTAGAGATTTGGGTGATTTGGATGACAGAATTCGAACCTAAATTGGAGATTTGGATGAGTTGGACGACAGGATTGAATTTGAACCATCAAAAAAGCTGAAACCATAATTGGGGATAATCCCCAACTAATTTTAAGCCCTAAAATTAGAGTTTAACCTCAATCTATGCGGCAAATGAATCCCAATTAGGTGATGAAAAATAGATCTTGGCTTAGTATGCATAAAGATGGACCAAGTAGCCTCATGGATCTCCTTTATAATTTCGTTTCTAAGCAAATAAAATTACTCTCTTTTAGCTTATTTTAAGATAAAATTGGTATATATTTATTAGAATTGCCTTTCCAGACAAAGTTTCTGGAATAAGACTTCTTGACCAAGAGAAGCAAAAAAGGTATAATCTAAAACCATAAATTTGGGTCCTCTGGCCTAAAATAATTTAGGGATATGCAGTATCACACCCATGGTAACGAAAACTGGTGCTCCCTTCCAGATACAACCAGAGTTCACAGTGAAAATATAAAAGATAAAATATAAAATAAACGACCATAATTCAGTGTCAGATCCCTTTTCTAAATCAAGGACGGCTGGAACTTTAAAAAAATCTACCCAATATGATGTGCGGGATGAAGCAACAAATTCTCACCCTTGAGCAACACCAACTAAAACTTTGTGATGTGACTTTCAAGCTTAAAGGCGAAAATCGGCAGTTAACCCTCTTGTTGCCATTAAGTCAGCCCTTTGTGCCACCCATGATTAGGTAGATTCATGTATTGAGGATATTAACAACTTACAAAATAAAGTGGACGCCCTACACCCTTATGAAATGTCCAGCAGTATCAGTTCCTCTTTATGTGAAAATTTTTTTCCCCAATGTCAGTTCACATTGTTCGGCCATTAACCTCCCCAGTGGCACATTCAAACCCTCATACAAAGAGAAGTACGTCCCAGGCGAGGGGAGCATCTTCACTTTCTTATTTTGTTATGAAAATACTATGGAAGAAGCCTTTAACACCCAACGTCTCAAACACTTAACTAACTGTTTTATGCGTGTAGCTTAAGTTATTATAGTACCTCACCTAATGCATTGCTGGGCTTGGGATGACACCACGACTGCCTTTCTTTGGGAATTTGGGAGCGACTTAACTTTGTCCAACTAAAAGAAAACTTATATGAATATAAGCCTTGATTGGGGAGAAAAATTCTAATGAGTTTGCTCACTGTTTTTACCTTGAAGCTCAAACGTTGGTCGCAGGTAAACGTCTTAACTTAGATGACGCTATCACTTCTTCGTTTTTGGAATTTAAAAATATGCCTATCATTATACTTTATCTTAAAGCAGTGAGGTCTAACTGGACTTCTCGTTCCTTTATATTTAAGAAGCTACTTTGGAGATTCCAGTTGACCTACTCAAACCTACTGGGCCCACTCGTTCTAATATTAATAACAAGCCTTGTCTCCAAGTGCTAGAAGTTTCACCCCCAAGTCGCTTAAACCTGATCTATACTGCACCCATTGCAAGCGAACCAGCCACACTGTAGACTTTTGCCGCGCCCTTAAATATAAGTTAGCAAAAGATCAGTCTGTATAGGGCAAAAGGCTCCCTATGCTGACGGAAATCAAGTGCCTCAAGACCCTTGTTCTAACTCTAGCTCTATTCCCAGAACTTCAGGATGTTTTGTGTTGGCTGCGCCTGCAGGAGTTGACATAACTCTTTCTATTCAAGGAAATAAAAATCTCCAGCTTTCTTACTTTTATGTTAAAAGTTAACCAAACAAGTTTTGGCGGTTAGCTCTTTTATGGAAAGCCAAGCACTAACAGATAAAACTTTTAAAAGAATTGAAAATCCCTGAGCTTGGCCACAACAGAATCCTCCACTTGCTTTGCTACAAATCCTTAATGACAGTTTATTCGCTGTTAATTCCCAGTTTGGATCTTTGGTGGTTTGAGTCAAGATAGTGTACATAAGGTTAAAGTCCTGGAAAAAAATTACATCAAATACCCAGTTAACACGATTTCCTCCTGACTTATACAAATAAGATAATTGCTCCTGACTTTATTCACAAATCTGAATATGGGACAGCCAGTAATCAATCAACTAAGGCGATAGGAGCATATTCTGCATTACCCCCTCGCTTCAGGAAACTTTTAATTACTGCCCCCGCCATTGTAAAAGAAAAATATACTTATGAGTTACTTATTGGGGTCCAATTGATGTGGTATTCAAATTTTATCATCAACCATAAGGAAAAGTACCTATCCCTACTAGGGTCTCGTATTCCATTAATATTTGAACTCAATGTCAATACTAAAGGAGCCCCCAAAAAAACGTACATGCATTCTCGAATACCCATCCTCCATTTTCAAAGTTGAATACCAGGTCTTAGGGGTAAAACTAAGTTACCCCCTGAGGCTGTGGTTGCCAAAGATGGGATCCCTCTTTATGTCCCTCATCTTATCACAATACCCTCTGGCTCACAAGTTATTGTGAATATGGGGATACAGATTATCACCCCTCCTAATCAAATTTTGGAGCTAAGTGGACACACAAACCCTTCCACTAAGGAAGCGCTGACCTGCCCTGGGATTCTGGATCCCGCCTATTGGAAATCTATCTCTATCTTATTATTGAATTTAATGAATTATAATCTCTAAGTCCTTAGCATGCCCCTATCACTTATGTAAAACTCTGTCCCATCGAGAGATTGCCAACGTGAGTTGTTTTGGCTCGTTATAGGATTTAGGATTCTATCCCCTACCCACCATTGCTCTGGTTGAAAACAGGATTGGAGATAATCTTACCCCTAGTGAACTCCAGAACGTTTTAGACCTCCTAATGGAGTATGTCAATATTTTCTCTTTTGGACCTAGTGACTATGGAAAATGTCCGGGGTAATACACCAAATTGAGACTGAGGCTCACCCTCCATTTAAATTCCAGCCATATAGAATATCCAAAGTGGAGAAAGCTCAAGTGGCCTTAGAGTTACAGCAACTGTTGAAGGCCGGTTTTAGTGCCTTCTAAAATCCCATGGGCTTCCCCACTCTTATTAATTTGTAAGAAAGATGGTGGCCACCATGTTGCCATGGATTATTGACACCTCAATTTTATCACACAAAAAGACAGCTACCCATTGCCGCATATAGATGATTCCTTATGCTTGATTACAGGTTCCCACTATTTCTCATCTATTGATCTCACCAGTGGGTACTAAAAGTTGACTTGTCTCTGGAAGGTTGTGAAAAATGCACTCTCATCTCTAGTGAAGTACTATGTAAGACCACTCAAATGCTTTAGGGGTTATGTAACGCCCCTGCTACCTTCCAACGCGCCATGGACGGACTCTTAGGAGATTTAAAGCGCTCCTGTGTGCTATTTTATCTCAACAAATATTACCATTTTTGATAAACTTTAAAGAACATCTAGACCACCTTAAGCAAGTCTTTCAGCGGTTAAGGTAATCGTCATTACAACTAAAGTCGTCCAAATGATCTTTCTCACAGAGTGAGATAGATTTATTGGGTCATAAGGTAAGTAAAGCCTGAATATTCCGATTGACAATAAGGTCCTGGCCATTTCCAAAATATCCCCACCTAAATCCCTACAAAAAGTACAAGTTTCCTTAGGGACGCGGGTATTATTGCCAGTTTATTCCCCATTTTTTAGAGACAGTTCCAAGCCTCTAATGTATCTACTGAAGAAAAAGATACCCTTTCAGTGGAAAGAAGAGCAACAGTAGGCCTTTGACCTGCTATGTGTCTCTCTCCCACTCTCTAGTACTTATTCACCCTAATTTTGATGAACTATTCTCCTCTTTACTGATTCTAGCAACCAAACCATAAGCGTTAAACCTTATTAACATGACAAAAGCTTAGTGGAATATCCTATCGCCTACTAAAGCAAGCCTTATCTAAAGCTAAATGCAACTATAGCGTTACAGAATGCAAATGCTTGTTGGTCCTACTGGCTATTAAGAATTTCTGACCTTATTTATAAGGGTACCATTTCACCATAATTACTGACCATGCTTCCTTGCAATGGCTACATCAAATAAAGAACCCCGATGGGAGATTAGCCAATGTGCGTTCAAACCTCAAAACTATGAATTTTCTATTATCCACTGAACAATACTTTAAACATCAAAATGCAGATTGCCTATCTCAGCTTCCCATATTAACTTTAACTGACCTGGAAGAGGACGATTCTGAAACCTCCTAACACAATTACATTTATGAAAGGACAAATTTTGAACCTTAGAAAAGAATTAGTGAAGAAATCGGCAAATCTTCAAGTCAAGAACGGCCAATTGTGTAAACTTGTATCCAAAAAGGGGGTGCCCTATGTACAACATTTGGCTTGAACTGACATCATATTTGAGAGACATATATTAGTCAGCCATGGAGAAATTTGAAAACCTGCCAGTGGTTTAAAACTCAATGATCTTGGAAAGGAATGCTCGTTTCAATTGAGGATGTATTAGAGTCCTGCCTGGTATGCAAAAGTCAGGCTGGACCTAATCTCCAATCTTAACATCCAGTGGTTCCCCCCTGTGAACCATTACATACCATTAGCATTGATGTTGTGGGACCTCTCCCTCGAGCCCCTAATGATCATTGGTTTATTTTTTAGCAATGGACCATTTAACTAAGTGGATTGAAGCATTATCTTTTTTTAGTACTAGATGGTCCCAACCCAAAGGATTGAAGCATTATCCTTACACTCAGCTTTTGCAAAGGCTACCATCACGTTTTTGTATAATTGGATTATCACCCAACATGGGTGCCCTAACATCATGCTTTCCATTAATGTGAAAAATTTCTGATCGTCACTGGTGAAAGATTTAGCCGAACTGATGGGGACCACACATGTATTCTCAACCCCATACCATCCTGCAAACAATTGAATGGTAGAGTAGTCAAATGGTACTCATACAGCAACCTTTCAGAAAATGGCTATGACTGACCCCCTTCATTGGCCCCAATATTTACCTAGTGCAATTCTGGCCTATAGGATCAGCTATCATTGAATAACCAATATGTTACCTTTCCAAGCGTTATAGGCAGAAATCCTCTTCTGCTTTCTAAAGTACAGGATATTATTGATCAAGCCTCCTTCAAAGCCCCTGAAGTCACTATGCGAAGTATTTCCAATGAAATTATCCAACTCAAGGCCCTGGCATCCAAGAACCTATCTGCTACAACTAGTATAGAAACTAATCAATTTAATGATAAGTATGACCCCCCTGCACACATTCTAACTGGGTGACCTAGTCCTTTTTTACCATCACTGGCATTTAGGTCGTGATAACAAATTGGGCACCAACTGGTCAGGGCCTTAAAAAGTCATTTATAATTTATAGCAACGAACATTCAATTGTAGAGGTCATTCATGGTACAGTAGTAAAACGCATCCATAGTCGCTTTCTCCGTCAGCCCCCCTAAATAGGATTTAGAGGTGGCGTGTAAGGAGTCTTACCCAAATTAGAGATTTGGGTGATTTGGATGACATAATTCGAACCCAAATTGAAAATTTGAATGAGTTGGATGATGTGATTGAACATGAACCATCCAAAAAGTTGAAACCATAATTGGGGATAATTCTCAACTAATTTCAAGCCCTAAAATTGGGGTTCAACCCCAAATCTAGGCGGCAAATGAATTCAAATTAGGAGATGAAAATAGATTTTGGCTTTGTTCATAAAGATGGACCAAGTAGCCTCATGTATCTCCCTTATAATTTCATTTTTAAGCAAATAAGAATTACTCTCTTTTCGCTTATTTTAAGTTAAAATTGGTATATATTTATTAGGAATTGCCTTTTCAGATGAAGTATCTGGAATAAGACTTCTTGACCAAGAGAAGCAAAAAAGGTATAATCCAACACCCTTGAGCTTTGGGTCCCCTGGCTAAAATAATTAAGGGATAAGCAGTGCTCACACCCATGGTCCCAACAACCGCTTTAAGACTAGCCTCCGCTTTTCATATTAAGGAGGTCCTAGCTTTCTCCTCAAACCTTGTTGGAATTATAACTGAAGTAGAGGTCATAATCAACTAAGTCCAGGTCATGGCTATCCTTGACACTGTATCTCCAGTTTAATCTTCTCAAAACTGATCAAAAAGATTAAGTTGGCGCCCAACTTGGTTAACAACCAAGAGTTTGAGAACGGCCGGTCCAAATAGCCCTAATGCTATTGCATACTTCTTGTTACCCATCAGATTTGGTAAGCTTCTCCTGTCAGCTCCGCTGTGAATTTTGGCTAGTAATATTTATCATACGTTCATTGGTATTAAATTTATGCTCAAGTATGATGGTAACATGATCCTGAAACAGGGTTATTTCTCCCTGCTTAACTATAAGTCTCCCCTGGTTCTTATTAGTAGAGACTTAGTAAAAAATAATACTCGTGTGAAGTCAAGTACCTTTCCTTCACATTATCTATAAGTCATATGACAGTGGGGCGAAATACAAAGAAGTTTCCTGAATCAGTGGACGCTCTAGAGGGCATATTTTTATGAGTCATAAAAATTAACAATTAAAAATGGTGAACAGAGGGCGATTGAAACCAAGATTACCCTGAAAATCCCCCAAAACTGATTACTACTCCTAACAAGCTTTGATGGAACAAGCCCCTAATAAAACTAGTATTGCCAGGAATAATTGACCCAGCTTATCAGCAACCTATCGATATATTAATGGGAAATCTTTCTAGTATGGAAACGTTGTAAAGAAACATCAGAAATTTGGAAAATGCCTGTTGATCCCAGTTAAGATATTAAATAAGTCCACTTCATTGAGTCTATGACAGATTTGGGCCTACCTCCAGACAATATGTTATGTACTCTGCCTGACGTTCATATCTCTGAGGAACTAAAATCAGCCTAGATGGAAAAGTCCAATCTTTGCTAGACTCCTACAGTGACATATTTTCTAAATCTGATATTGACTATAAGCATATGAAGGATTGGAGTCATACCATTGATGTTGGGATGCCCGTCCCATCTGATCCAAACCCTAAAAAAATCAAAAGTTAAAGAGCAACAGATGAGAATGGAGCAAACATCTACTAGACTCTGGGTTGCTAGTATCCTCTCAGTTCCAATTCTCGTCACCTCTCTAGCTTATAAAAAGAAAAACAGAGGTCATTGGGTCATGCTGAACTACCAATGGCTAAATAACCTCATGAATAAGGATAGCTAACCTATCCTTAAATTGACGATAAGCTAAAACAGCACTCTTTATCTATTTAATTCCTCTATAACTTGTTCAGCGGATACTGGCAAATGACCTTTCTCATCAGTTCAAGAAAATGTGCTCTTATTTGCAGTGAAGATTTATTCCAACCCACCTGACTACCACAAAGGGTTTCAATGCGCCTGCAACTTTTCAGCGAGCCTTGGATTACATTCTATAGGATCTCATGTTAAGTTAAGTTATTGTATACCTGTAAGATATCACAGTCTTCTCTAAAACTTTATTGAGCACCTTACTCATCTAAAGGAAGTTAACAACGCCTGAGTGCATTCAACCTCAAGTTAAATCTCTCAAAATGTACTTTCTTCCAAAATAAGCTAGATTTCCATGGACACGCCATCTCACAGGGCGTGATTCAACCCCTCTAATACAAGGTTTATGCTATTTTTCTAAAATGCCTGCTTTAAAACTCTGCGTGATATCCAGGTATTCTTGGGTATGATGGAGTAATACGATCAAATCATCATAAATTCGCTCAACTGAGTGAGCCTCTCATTAGACTATTGGCAAAGAACAACCCTTTCTATTGGGGTGCTTAATAAAAGGCTTCCTTTGTAATGCTGAAGCAGTTGTTGTAAAAGCGTCCTATCTTGCGCCACCCAGATCATGGTAAACCTTTCCTCTTGTTTACTGATGCTTTTTAACTACGCTTATAAAGCCATTCTGGCTCAATTATATGATAATGGCGTGGATCACCCCGTCTCCTAATTCAGCAAGTTGCTATCCAAAGCTGAACGCAACTACATCATCACTGAGAAGGAATGCCTTGCTGTCCTGCTGGTGTAAAATTCTACTGCCCTTTCTTATATGGAATTTCTTTCACTGTGGTGACTGACCAAGACTCCTTAAAATGGTTACAGAATATGAAGAATCCCACTAGGCAGTTGACTTGTTAGGCATTAAAGCTTCAACACTATGACACAAAAAAAGAGCACTGAGCTGGAACACGACATATGAATATCTTTGTTTGACTCAGCTGCCTATCCTTCACCTGGATAATAATGAGGCAGAGAGGCTACATGACCTCCTTATTACCCATGACGCCTGGGAAGACGAGGATGACTCCATCAAGAAAATGTTAGCCTGGAACTATCAAAACATCAAGGTGGAGAGCGGGAAGTTACAAAAAATGGTAGGGGCGAACTAATTGTCCTATCTTTGACCTTCTTAGTGTTAAATGGTGATTATGGAGGCTCATTCTATAATGGGGCACAATGGAGTGCGGAAAACCTATGAGTGGGTTAGATAGTTGTATTGCTAGGAGGGAATTATGGAATCCTTTTTGAGATCTGGATGCGTTCCTAACCTGTAAGAAGCATCCAGTTCTTGACTAAATTTGAATACCAACCTACCACACCTCAACAACCATTCCACACAATAAGCCTAGATGTGGTTAGTCCTCTACCCCAAACTAGTGTGAATAGATACATCCTAGTAGTAATTGATTACTTCAATAAATGGGTTGAAGCTGTTGCTCTCCCCGCTTAAACTTCTAAAGCCACCACCACCTTCCTACATCAATATATTTTTACCTGTAATGGTTGCCCCAGTTTCTACTTTGTGAAAGTGGTAAAAATTTACTTCTAGAGTGGTTAAGGTCTTAGTTACTTCCATGGGAACCCAACAACTCTTTTTGGCCCATACAACCCTTCCACCAATGGTTTTGAGGAAATAGCAAATGGACTCTGGTTTTCATATCTCAGAAATTTTGGACAACTCAGATCCTTTACACTGGGATCAAATTTTGCTTAGAGCTCTCATTGGCCTAACGTAAGGCTGCCATCAAATTCTTAAAATGTCTCCTTTCCATGACTTATATGGTTGAGAACCAGGAGTACCTGCTTTGTTAGCTTAGGAAGTCTTCTCTTCTAGGATTGATTCTGGAAAAGCTCTGAAAAAATTAGCCCAACACATCATCCAGCTGCAGTCTGATGCCATGACTAATATGGCTAAAACTACACCAAAGAAGGTCAAGCAGCTAATGAGCGTAGAAAACCTCTCCCCTCTTTTCAGAAATCAGAGTTGGTGTTATATTGTCACAATCATATCACACTTAGAAGCGGCAAGCTTGAGTTTATTTGAGAAGGACCCTTACTGTCACTTATATGAGAGGAGATGAATATTTCATCACGTCTCTTGCAACTTGAGTCACTATCAATAGAGTCCATGGACTATTCTTACACCCTTATTCTCCCTCAAACATTTTTAAAGGGTAATGTTGGACAAAGACGTCCAACCAGTTTAAAGAATGTTTCAATAAGATAGCCCAAATTTTATAATCTAATACAGTTTATTTCTCAGCGGAATCTATTTTGATCAGATGAATGATTCTACTCCTCCCAATTCTCCATAACCTCCAATCAAGTTAACAAGAGCACCCTGCAACCCTGACAGAATCGGCGTACTGAGGCAGAAGTCCCCCCATGGCCTCTCTTGCATTTGGTTAAAATTCCTAAGTAAAAACACTCATTTTTATAGACTTGAATGGTTTCAGGGAGGCGAAAAACATTTTTAAGCCATGTGATTGAACCAATTATTAATCCTTACCAAATGGTTGTAACATACCTTCTGTAAATCGCTTGCCCAAACTTCAGCCAAGCTGAGGTAAAGAGATTTTTGAGAGCTCTGATATGCTCAATATTCATTTATCTAAAATGAGCCTCTTTCCGCCTAACCTTTGTCCTCAAGTATTTCACTATCATCCCTCAAATAGCTTATATACTAGGAGGCGATAATCTAACTGGCATCACTATTATCCCAAATTCCTATATTATTAAAATTTTAATAAAATCAAGCTTACTTGTGGTTTAGTTATTTCTTTATATAAAACACACATATATTAATACTGTAATACTACCCCCTCTAAAGAAGATTTTGAAATCCTGTTCACCAGCACAAGTTAGCTCGAGTTTTTCCAGGATTCCAACAATTATAAATATGTCTACAGAATTTAAACCCAACTTCAACTGGTAAAAATTCTTTGCACATCCCCCCTGATTCAACTCATCACCACCATTTCCATCCTCAAATTGTATACCCAATTAATAAAATAGTTATCTAAAGGCTGATAAAGCAGCCGCTTCCCCCACTAACTCTCTCCTCTGCCAAGCCCTCCATATGGCAATTGAGCCGCTTTGTGAGCGTATTTTCATACCTTTCTTTTCCAATGATTCACTGAAGAAGCTAGATTTGATATAAGAGAACTTGCATTCATAGCATGCCGCACATGCATTGATGCAGCGAGATCATCACTGTTTAATCTAACTATTCTCAAACTTAACCAACAAATTAAGACACTTACTTGTGTGCCTGCACTTATTACCTTTGCTAAACAACAACTCGCCAAATATGTCAAGGTGATGCACACCACTGGCCTCATTGATGAGGAGAACCCTCACCTCTTTGATCGTCTGCCCCATACCAATGATGCTCTAACCCCTTTTTTGTCTGCCTTTGCCTTCCATCTGAAATTTGTGCCAGACAAAAATCCCCCAATCCCTATTCCTCTTTAATATGGATGCTTAGGCTAACGCCGCATAACCATGTCAAGTTTTTTATCTTAACATCCATGTATTTGAAACACAGCAAATAAAGATGCGTGGAGAACCCCACTATTGGGTTGGGCACTATTAGTACTAAAAAAGAAAATAAATTATCATGTACCACGTCATCCTTCTCATCCTATTCATTTGGGCATTTTAATATATGGCGAGAAATAAAGCATCTGTCAAACGTTTATTGATATAGAGTTCTAAATAAGCCATTTAATTTTTTCTTGACTTTTAAAACCTGCTTTAAGTGAAATATATATAGGTCCTAAATATTCCAACCTGAATTTTAGTAAGACTGTCACATCAGTCTATTTTCAGTCTTAAAGCTGCTTTCTTATATTGAAAGATTCTTCATTTATAAACTTAACTTGGATGAAAGAGCTAAATTTCTTATACTGTCTATACTAGTTGTTAACGAAATGAGTCTATTAGCTCCATAATGCCATATTAATATTAAGAGCTCCCATCAGTTCATGTGCTCTTCAGTTTAAATAGACTTTGAGATGTGTTACCAGAAATGCTTGATTTACACCCCTATATTAGCATAAAATTCTTACTTTATGTTTGTTGATCTTTTGTTTTTAAACTCAAGTGAGAACCTGAAAAACTCATTTTAAAACACATATTCTATAATTATAGATGCTACTTCTTATGCCTGAATAACTTATAATTTTTAATGCGCCAAGATAAATTAGTAAATAAACATATAAGATAAAGTTGAGCCTTATAAAAAATAACATTGTTACTTTAGAATTGGTGATAATAGTACTAATATAGCTTGGAAGATTGGTGTATTCCACCTTAGATTGGGACCACCTAGTGCTAAAAAAGTAATAGCATAGCTTGGAGATTTTTTCTCCTATTTATGTGTGTGACGCCTACATTGCTGTGCAATTAATATTTATGCTCACATAAAAATGAAGTTCCCATTTAGCTGGCTGACTCCAGAAAAGTTTTTGTTAATAGTCTTTTATTTTGCTTTGATCACTTATCTTAAAAAACTCAAATTAATAAAAAAAGTTATGTTAAACCAACCTTTACTACTGCACCACTTCCAGCATATTTTGATGCAATTGACGCCTGCTGGCCCCACATGGGGCAGTGGTGCATTGCCTCCTGGAATTTTTTGTCCGCTGCCAAAACGCGCCCTGGCTCACTCAGCTAGCCCCCCAGATGCTTCCACTAGCTACAACCCAAATTGGGACCTAGCCCACTATCTCATGCACTCCCAGGCAGTGCTTTGAAGCCCCTGGTGCTCTCTTAAAAAACCTGCATTTTGCCTGCAAGTAAAGTATGGAACTTCTTCTCTATGTGAGAAAGGTCATCATTAATATTCCCAGTGTGGTATATAAGCTCAACAGATTTATAAATTTCTGCCCTCAAGGGATAATTTGACCTCAGCTTTTATTGTAAAGCCCACGAACAAAGTGAAAGCACACCTGTCTCTAATTTATAAAAACACACCCACCCCAACCATCCAAATTCAGCTGCCAGATGAGTCAAGTCTTGTGAGTCATTTTGCAAGCTTACCCTCCCACCTCTCCACCTAACGCCTCTGCCATAAACTCATAGAGGGTTTGTTTGCCTACAGCGCTAAACCTGTGTTGCAGTTCATGGTTCTCAATGTCGCCGTTTATCTTGCAGTCATCATGTTTTTGCAACCACCCAACCTTTTTTTATGACATCCACCTCACGATACCCCCTGCACCATGATCATATCCACCCCTAATCCCTTCTGAGCAAGCGTCAATAAAGCCACACCATCTGTACTTGTGTTTTGGGCTTGATCACTTGAAATACAAAGGCCTTTGCTTGCCGCGCCCATGTTTTCTGCCAAGCCTCCTCAGTCAATCCCCCTGTCCTAGCGGTGCCTGAATCTTTTATTGGGGTTCATTTAACTCACTCACACTCAACTGTTGAGGGTGCTGCGCTGACCATGCCGCCCAATCATATTTTGACATCCATAACTATTATAATCAAATTGTAGTTCAAGATCTAGTGGAGGTACCATTATCAACTGTGCATGACAAATCATTTCCTGTCACCCAGCCAACTCCTTTTTCTGGACTATAGCTGGCTAAATCAAATCCATTCAAAGATATTAAAGTACTGATGATGAGTAACTGGTTTATGGAATTAAACCTGTTTTTTATTGCCTATATTTTACAAATCCCTTATATAACTCCTTGACGCTGTTTCTGCCCTTGTTTTGTCTTTCCAGTTAATAAAAATATTCATAAAATGGCTGAAAAAGCAGCAGCTGCCCCTGCCAAGTCCCTCCTTTGCAAGCCCACCATGTGGCAATGGCATCACTTAGCAAGTGTATCCCCCTACTAACTTCCCTCATAAAATTCATGACAATGCAAGTATTTCATTGGAGATCTTGCATTTGCTGCAGGCTGTTCATGCAAAATGTGGCGTTATCTTCACAATTCAACTCCAAATTCCCCCAAACCTGCCAATACAGCATGTCATTTACTTGACTAACTGAAAATTTTTCACTTTGCACGCACCAACTTTCTCAGTACAATGAGATGATGCAAACTGCGTGCCTCATTGAAAAGAATATTCACCTCTATTTAGTAATTCCCCAACCCACTGGCAATCCAAATCTATTTCCCACCTTTGTCCACCAACTGATGCAAATAGGCGCCATAAAAAAACCACCCCTCAACCCCTTTTCACTTTTTATGGATGTTTAAGCTCAATGCTGTGGTACCCTATTGGGGTTTTCATTTAGTTATAATTTTGGCACCTGCAATAAAGATCCTTGAATGATACCCCTTCTTGGGTTGGGTCCCACTAGTAAAAAAATATTTTGTTCTGTTATAACTTAAACAAGCTTTACTATACTTTTTTAAAGCTTTTCTTTAAAAAGCTCCTAAATTAGCCTAATTTGTAACTTTCACATTATAATTTATAGTCAGATTTATCAAATTTTTTAGGAACCTTCAAAGTTTATTCTCCTCACCATGTAAGTCATGTCAGTAGATTGTCTATAACTCTCCTGTTTCTGGAGAGGAGAAGTTTAATAATCACCCAGACACCCATGTAACAACCCATTAGGACATAAGTGAATTTGAGACAGCCAATGTTGTCTTTACCTAATATGATAAATATTTCTGAGGCTATCTACAAAAAGTTTCACCAAAAGATTCATCTTACAATATAATATAAACTTAAGGGGTCATTAAGAGGAGATGACCAACAATTATATTAACTAATGACATTGACTGTAGTGGAGGTGAGCCAATGCCATTTTTGCTAAGGGACTGAGAAAAACATGGCCTTTGGGAACAACTTACCATCCCAAGTGATACCAAATTTTTGAGTAAGCCTGAACTCATATTTTAGACTTTAATTGAATATTGTCAGATTGGTAGAAATTTTAAACTGAACAGGACTCAATTCTTCCTTTTCTGACCAAATGTAATGACCTGTCATTGTTGAAATAAATAACTAATAACTTGAGCACTTTTGATGTAATTCTGGCTGGTCCATCATGTAAAACCCCATATCCAACCTGGACAAACTTGGACCTTACCCATCGTTGGTCTAGGATAAGCTTCAGGTTAGGGAGGTTTGCTGAACTTGGTGCCTTTGGCTTTGGTGCGCTCATCCTTGTTACTGCAATACATTTTCACAATTATGCCATAGGAAATTACAGGCAAGCTATCACCTGATAAGTTGGAACTTATTTTCATTTCAATATGAATAGCACTTAACTTATTGTACGCTTAATTCAGATACTTTAGTTTTGGGCTTTTACCTTTTAAAAAATAATGATCTAATTCTTTATGCTTTGCATCAATTTCATCCCAGATAAGCTCTTAACACTGTTCTCATGCTCTTTATTACTATGCCACCATTTTTCCACCTCTTAAACTATCAGTTTTTCAGATATATATTTATTTTATTATAACCAATTATTATAATTTTATCTAAGGTTTTTTAGAAAAGAGACTGGTAGATGATGATATAGCGTCAAGAAACGATCAGATGCCATAGGGATCTTGTTTTTTATATACTTTTTGTTTCCTACTAATTGTAACTTTCTTTTTTAGTACTAGTGGTGCTTAACCCAAAAGGGGGACTCGCCACGCATCTTTATTTGAAAATGGGCCAAACAAAGGGAGTAATGTAAATTAAAAAATTCCTAATATAGCCCCTAGGTATTAGCCTAGAAAGCCATATTAGATGGCGAGGAGGCTTTGAGGAAACTTTTGTCCAGCGCCTGCTTTAGCTGGTGGACCATGGCAGACAGCATTGGGGTGGGAGCATCAGCGACATGGGGCATAAGGAGGTATAGTTGGGGGTTTTCTTCATTAATGAGGCTGGCGGTGTCCATCACCTCAACATATTGAGAAAGTTGATGCTCAGCAAAAATGATGAGAACCAGCACACAAGTAAATGACCTGATGCGCTGGCAGGTTTTGGGATAATTGGGATTAAAAAATAGAAGTTTTTTCTGCATCAATGCAAGTGTGGCTCTCACCAAAACTGCTAATTGTAACTCTCAAGCCAACTTAATTTAAGTTATAATAAATAAAGATAGCCATGGATAAAGTAAAGTTTATAAGTGTATTGTTACCCTGAGCTTTATATTAAGATCTAAGTTAATATATAAGAATTCTCAGACTGTGAATGAAATTAAAAACTATTTGAGGTAGGTCAGCCTTGGGAAAAATATACCATGATGAGATTTTCTAGCCAGTAATGTTTTTATTTTATTTATTTGAGGCAAGACGACCAGGGGATAGGCATTACCCAAAAAGATAGAAAGAGAAAGAACCAACATGAAACATGATCAGGGTCAACTCTGTAGAAGAAAGTTTTTCCACCCTCCAAATCAGGACTCTGATTTTTCTGGTTACATCATGGATAAGGTTTTCGTGTTATTAGACCTACTAACTGCCAATAGCTTCCTTCAGTTGGCACCCCAATTGATGTGCAAAGGGCAGGAATTGAATCCACAACACTTAGGTTGGTAGCCGTACGCCCTACTGACTCGCCTTCCACTCCCTCCAGTAATTTTTTCAACACTTTCTAAAAATAAGCACCAGAGTAATAGCAGAAACCCCAACAACAGGTTTACCTCTCCACATAGGTAAGTATCTAGGAGCATTTTCTAGAGATTATTATATTAGATTTTAAGCCATACAAACTCCAAGTTTATCTCTGTAAAAGTATTTTTTTTGTTATGTATATCTACTATAGTTGACTACTAAAAGAATCGTTTTGCCTACTTAGCAAATATCAAATTCCCCTTACCCATACATTACTCCCTAACAACTTTAAGTTGCTATTTAAAACTTTATCTATCCCATATCCAAAGATATAAATTAATCTTTTTTTGGATTTGTTAAATTTAACTTAGTTCAGTTGCTAGTGAGGTACTTCCACCTAGCATATGTCATGGATACTGCTAATTAAAGTATGACTGGGCTTTAAATCTAGTGTTAACCGATTGAAAATCCCAGAATGCCAGTGGCATAGCAGCCCTAATGACTTGGAGGAGGGACGTCCTATGTTTCCCGTGAGGGTAGTAAAAATTAAGTAAAATACCAATCGCCCACATAGCAAACCAGATGGTTGCAATGAAGGCAACCGTGGGTCTTCTTGGGGCAACCCCTAAGGGCGGGAGAGGCATGAAGGATGACCAATCCTCCTGATTTTGCAGTTGCGGCCTTTAGTTTCAATCCAAAAATCTTCAGATGCAGTTTTAGATATTAAAAATCCCTAAATCATTGAATGCTACTGGCTCACAAAAAAAGAGGTTTGGGTTTGCAAATCAAATCAAATAGGATAAATTCAAATATGAGGTAGGCTTGAGCATCATCTCGTGGTTGCTGGGGTTTTCAAACTGCCACACAGAGTCAAGAAAGGCTTTAGTATGGCAGATCAATTTACTATTGTCAATCAGGTTGTATTGACCCAAGAATAGATGTTCTGGATGATCTAAATGAGCTTCTCCTTCAGGTTGCGAGAATGTGCGTTATTGCCCATAAGTGATGTATCAAAATCAGCAGCGTAGGAGGCATCATCTCATCTAGATCATGATGAACCAGTGGTGGTCAGTGAAGCGAGTCAGGTGGATGTTGATGACCATCCTGAGAAAGAGTTTATGATACTCTTGGTTGGCTAGATAGTGCCAAACAAGTGGTGGGTCAGAGAACTGGATCTGGCAGATCAGGGTGGCCATTTGATATGGTTGATTGGATATACAGGTCAGAAGCATAATTTCTAATGACTTCAGTTTGTGCATGGCAAGCTGCTGAATCAATGGATCAGAGTGCCCACTTAGTGATCGTCAGCTCTGTAAGTCCAGATGATCAGCCCCTACAATTGGATAGAGAGTAATTCCCTCACAGGAGTAGGAAGGGGCCCAAGCTCCCAGTGGAGCCCTTCTCTAGGATCAGTGACCTTTCTCATTTAGTAGATGAGCGGTGGGTTACTGCCATATTTCCTCAAAAATCTTCCCTCTCTGCCACCCGTTTCCTCTTCTAATATGTTAAAAATAATTGAGGGGGTGTGATGAGAAGTGGTTCAGTTTAGGGCCCTCCAGCAGGATTCTCAGGCTCGACCTAAGTGTGGCCTGGTCATTGATGACACCTAAATCCACCCCATTTTATCAAAAATCCCATATAAGCCCTTTTTGCCTAATAAGCTGAATTTATGTTTATTTAAATGATTAGATCACAGATCAAACATGCGGATTACTCAATTTTTGTCAAAATTTGTATGATTGATTATATTGAGAGGATGGATCCCACTGGTACTGCAATTGCAACTTACACATTTGGCAAAATCTGTTCAAGTTTGGGTTTATTTATTAGATTTCTCCATTATATAACGTACATGTTTCAAAATTTCAAAATGCCATCTGAGACATCTGACAACTTTTCCTCCCCTCAAACCATTGCGCAAATCTCACCATGCTAATTAGGGTTCCCAGTAGAGGCTTTGTTGTCCCCAATGCTCCGTGCCCCTTTTCCCACCCCACTATTTAGGCAACCGCCCTCTTTAGGGTAGATTACTAGTTATTTTTCAGCTTTCTTCTTTTTCACTTAATAAACCAGCAATTTTCTGTTGACCCCTTCATTATGGATTTTCCCTCCATGCCTCCTAACTGATTTTTGCCAAAATTCTCCAGAAATGCGTTCCACCATGCACAAGTTATTTTATAAGATTGATGAGCGAATGTTTTGATCCATAAATCTGTTATCACTCCCCGCCCTCAAACAGTTAGTGGACGTATGCCTCTGCAGTTATTATTCCTGGTCCATTGCGCATGCTGTGGAGGCTGTCAATCACCCTTTAAAATTGATCCGCCCCATTCTGGGTGCAATCTGTGCCATTTTTGTTGTGAACCACAAGACTTAATAAAATGATTCTCCCTGTTTAAATATATTACTGAACAGCTGCAATCCATGGAAGGGTTGTCGCCCTCCCTGCATCTCCCACTCTTAGGTTTTGCCCCACTAAGACCTGAGGATGTCCCTACTGCAGCTTTTGGATTGATGTATGGACCTTTGATATGTTGTTAAACAGAATGCCCAACAAATAATTTTTAAGGAATCTTTTCAAAAGTCATCAGAACATCTGAGCCTCTGGCTCTCTGTACTATCAACTGGGATCTGCCAACCCCTCTCAAGAAGGGCAGTCTTCTCCATATCAGCTGCATCCCTGAAGAGCCCCAGAAATCTATCTGGTATGTTTAGTAAGAATTAAAGAGAGAAGATTGGTAGAAATTAAGCCAATGGAGTCTAAAGAGAGGTGTTGAAAACTTTAGATTTTATACAAACTAAAACTATAGAATGAACTGATAACTGACCCTAGGAATGAAGGTTGTTTTTTACAATTGGTGATGGGGGAAGTAATTGGGGGGATGGCTTGAACTGGGCCAGATAAATTACCCTTGACTAGTCCCCATGGGTCAAGGTTGTGAATAGAAGCCTGGTATTGTGGGGTTATTGTATAGCTTACATATGAGGTTGTAGTAACTCAGAAAAGGAACTTTTAGATCAGCAGCATAAGTACTCTTACCAATCTAAACTTGAGTGGATTTGCTTGGATTGCATGCTTGGCATAGTTGATTTTCAGCAGAGTCAATTTCAATGAAGAATACTAAATAAAATATTGTTAGAACAAACCCTTAACTTATTATAGCAAAACATGCCCCAAAATCTCTATTTTTGACCCAAACCGTTTTTTATAACTTGGTAAAGTTTTCTGAGTTTTAAAGTCGATTTTTTTAGTTATGAAAGTGGTGGGAGATGAGTGGGTAGGCCAGATGAGAATGGGAGTCTTGTTGGTGGCCTCTGGCCAGAACTACTTCCCTACAGACCCATTAATCTTATCCACAAGTGAAGAAGCAGAAGAATGGGGTATAGTAGGGGAATTTTGGGGGCTAAATCAGTTACTTAACGCTTAACAAAAACATGAGACAAGTCACCAAATTTGAACTGAGGGCTTTAAAGGTGCCTTAGGTTTCTTCTTTCCTCTTTAAGGGAACTTTTTATGAGTCATGTAGCATGCTGTCTATAATAAGACTGGCCTGGAACTCCAGGTGAGTGAACACCCAGAACCCCATCCAGAATAACACAGGTACAGCCATCTTTATCGATGGGTGTAAAATAAAAAAGCAGCTGCAAGGTTTAGCCTTGGATTTCTAGAATTGAAATTCATCGCCACTATATGTTTTAATAGAACTCTAAAACTCACAATTAGATTTGATTTATTAAGATTTTTTATAAAAACCAAATTAGTGTGAGGAAAAGAAAATGGAGTGACACTAGTATCTTTCAGGGATCACTACTGCCTAAATGCTTGCAAAATGGGGAACTGAAGCTAAGCGCACTACCATTAAGAATATTTCATGATTCAGTTCTGGTAAATTGTCATTATAAATTTTTTTTGATATCAACTCAAATATGACCTGACTGAAAAGATTGGCATCAAATTCATTAGAGAGAATATTCTACAATAACTGTTCTTGTTGCAATGATGATGCCTCCAACAGATGGCAGGTTGTGCTCATGGCCAGGTCCCTTATGGCCAGCTTCATTGGGTCAGAAAAGAATTGACCACACCTGCGCCTATTGGGGACGGGCTCATTTGCAAAATTGTTGGGATAACCGGGCTAATGGAAAATTTCATTCCCAAAACTAACTTGTGGCCATTATTTTTGGCATAATGCAACTTGCCCTCCCCAGAGGAACTTGAACCTGCTGATAAACCTCCTCAGGACCTGTGCTACCTACCTTCCGCTGGCAATGGCTTCTACCCTTTGCCACCTCTTGGAACAGCTTCTGAAATTTTACTTACCAACTCTTTTGGTGGTAAGCATGGTTGGAAGATGCCCAATTTGCAGGGGATACACCATTACTCACCTCTCATCTACCACATGGGCCAAATTTCTCAGGGCAACAAGAGGGATGTCTGCTGGCTTTCTCTCCTTTTTTATTTGTAATGTAAATTTTTCACAATCTAGCCTCATTGTTATTCCTTGAGGCTTACGCCATGGTCCAGCCCATGAAGTTGGGTTTCGGAATTACAACATAGTAGTAAGTTTAAAATACCTTACCTTACATTAAGCATATAGTTCTCTAAAACCAGCTCTATACCAGAGAATTCATGCTTTGCTAGACTTCTATCAATTATAGATAGTAGTTATAATAATTCTTTATATCTTGCAGTGATATCATATCTACAACATGATGTCTCTTTAAGCTATTTGTACTATTATGAGGTTATGTGATATCAGTATTATAAATTACGCAGATAAATTATATTAATCTCCTATATATCTATACCTAATCTTAGTTAGAAAACTTTTAGGATTAGAACTATTAATTTCTCACGTTTTGTAATATAGATAATTTATACTTGAATTTTTGAGCAAGATATTATCTAGTACTAAAAAAGAGCAGTTGGGCAAAAGGTGAGCCCTGTTAAAAGTTATAAACTCAAGTAGATAAAAATACCATTTCCACAACGCTACTCTGACATGGCTGAAGGATGGTATTAATTAGATAGCTAAAAGCTAAAATACCTTATAGAGAGCATCTGAGGGCGGACAATAGATGAGTTGATCAAACACTAATTATAATTCTAAAATAAGGTCTTTATGTTGATACTTATACTTATAGTTATGTTCAAAGTTATATTATCTTATTATGAAAACTTACATATAAGTAATGATAAAAGAGTTTTGTAAGATGCATTTATCAGCAAAATTATAAAGCTGATTATATTTGACTGCCAAAACAGTTAGAAAGATATTTTATATACTAAATTTTAAATTACAAAGTTTGATGTAAGTTTTAGAACGTGTAAGAAACTTTGGGTGGGAGTATACTAGCTGTAAACTTTTAGAGCTGTGGCTACTCAATTACACCTTTAATGAGCATCAAATGTAACATCTCAGCTGGGGTTACTCCCTGTAACTCTTATGTCTACTGCACAGGTTCTGATGTGTGCAACCGTGACTAGTAATATAAATATATATAACTTGATAAAATGTATGTGAGTAGGTGATACTAGTATTAATACTAATATCCAGCTGAATTTCTGTAACTAAAAGTATTTTTTCTCATGTTTATTCTATAAAAAAGAACTGGTAACCTTCCTTAACCCCACTTGTGAAGTTACTTGAATTATCTAGACAACAAAAGAAATCTTATCCCTTCAACACTTTATTTAGAGTTGGCAACATCTGGTCCAAAGGGTCCTCTTTCTTTCAAAAGAACATAATCTACTCCTAGTAGGTTCAACGGTTCTCAAGGAAACTTCTCCTTACCACTCTTCACAAAGAAGCCATGGAGATCAGATCTGTTAATATTTAGCCAAAATAAAACGATCTTTCAGCTCTAATCCTAAAAGTAAATTACAATAAATGTATAGCAGGATAATTACCCAAGTGTACCAATATTAATCTGCTTTATTTACTTAAAATCAAAGGTTTTTATATGAAATACATCGGCCAACTTTTCCGTTGGCACCCCATTTGAGAACAGTTGCCATAGCCAATGAATTAGCTCTCTGAAATCGCATCCAATGATGATCTTCCTCATACTTCTAGTCATATTCCGCCACTGATAAGAAATGCAACCCTTTTTGGTTGAATCAACAAACATGTCCCAACGTTTTTGATCAACCTCAGCGGATTAAATAGTTAGTCTAGCAACCTGCTCAGGTAATGGGACCTTTTACCCATTAACTGCAGGTCGCATTACTGAAAAGGTCAGCCTGCAAGTTGCTAACAGAAGTGACCTTGATGCTTCAGCAACCAATTAAAATCCCTGAGTCAATAAGGGACAAACTCTGATTGACTTGTATAATTAAATTACCAATTTTTAAATCAATATTGAATCATATACATTTTCAGGGATTGTCCCCAACAAAATATTATTGATCTATCAGAATCAAATCCCAGTGAATTAGTTAATATTCTGTTAGAAATAACAACCAACAATATCTTTCTTCTCTTATGAAAACTCCTTTTCATTAGGGTAAATCACCTAGTGGGCAAATCAGATTGTGTTATAAATTTGATTGATCTAGATGATATGGTCATAAAAACCCAGCACATCACCCCACTTTACCAGATTATCCAGTGAAAGATACAAGTTAAGGAGCAGATGCCACTTCAGGCTATGGTCAAACTTTAGCCGTTGAAGTTTTTTTGAATTCTGCAGAGCTTAGTCTGGTCTGCAATTGACGCATCTCATGTCGTTCTTGGCAACGTGGCTCCTCTGCTTCTTTTCCTACTCGCTGCCATCTCATCAGTAGCATTTCACACAGCCTCTTGCTGTGTCAGGGTTATTTTGGTCATTCTCACTGAAAGTATGAACTGGTACACTATATTACCCTGGGACAAGCATCTACAACTCCTTGTCATTTAAAGGATATTCTCAGTCAGCTTCCTTAATTCCTTGGTTCCTGTGCTCCCCCAGACTGGGCTCTCTGTTTTTGATAAGAGCAGGTCTTCTTGTCTCTCTTCTTTGGCCTCTTCACAATGGATTCAGTTTTAACCTGAGCTTTAACTGTCAACATTTATGGTCTTCATTAACTTCATCATACTTCATAACTATTTTCACCTTAGTTCATCCCCCTTCAATTCACTAGACAACGTAAGGTGGGATCACTGCCAGATCCTCTTGATCACAGCAATGAAAGCTGGTATTAAATATTTTTTGATATTTCTAATTTTTTCAAAGGAATAATTACCCTCTTAGTAAATATATTTTTATAGAGCTTTATCATATATTTTTTCTATGTTTTTTCTTTTATTCTCTTTTATATATTTTGCAATGAAGGGTGGCTAGCCTGGTAGGGTAATTCCTGCTACCATCCTAGTGCAGGTTTTGGTCAAAACAAGTTTGAAAACTGTACTGGCTAGAAAAATTCTCATTATGGTATATTTGTCCCAAGGTCAACCCAGCTTGTTTTTTTTGTAATGAGACTTAACTTATTATTAGTAGGTTCAGTGATACATGTTTTCTTTTACAGCTATTCTAGCTCAGAGAACCTTTCTTTGAACTTACCCAGAAATTATGGCTCAGAGGTCCCCTCTTGAAAATTAATTGGCAATTATGATTCAGAGGTCCCTCTTAGGACTTATCCAGCAATTATGGTTCAGAAATCTTCTTGAGATTTAACTAACGTTTTGACTTAAACATTTTTGGTAGGTTCAGCAGTCTCATGGAAACATTGAAATTATTTCCTTTAGATCCAGTACTTTAAGTATTTAGTATGGACCCGCTTTACTATAAACCATCAGTGATGTTCTTCAGTATATAGGCATCTCTCACTGAGTTGGTGGTAATTTCAGAATAATACCATCCATTCAGCCTTTGTTCCTGACTTGTCACTGATTCTGACAGGTCCTAATATTAATTAATCTTTTGACAGCTGACACTTAATTCCTTGGATATCATAATATGTGACTCTATCACCAATTGCCAATTCTATTTAAACATAGATATCATTTTTCTCTATAAATTGTTTTTGGCTTTTTTGCCATGCCTAACATTTGGATTAGTCGCACTTGCAGATATAGAATGATCCCTTAATTGCGCATATTAGTATGGCAACATTAGTTATATCCAACTTCAATTTGACTTGATTATCTTTGTTCTTGTCATTTCTTGCCTTTTCCATTATTTGACTAGTGTAAGGTCAGAACTTCCTCCATAATTTCAAAATTTATTGCCTTCATTTTTAACTTCACTCTCATGATGGCAATTATCTTCAGCATTGTATCTTGATACAATGGATCCTCTCTTGGATCCTCCACAAATAAGCCTGAATTATCTACTTTTTATGAGCAGATATTTAGTGGAACATCTTCCTTTGAAGTGCTAGATTGTTCTGCATCTAGGCTGCTAAGCTTTTTCCCGAACCTAGAGCAGTTCCTTTCCTCTTCTTGAGGCAAAACAATATTCACATTTCTTTTCATCTTCTTCCCCCAACTTTGATTGGCATAATGTCTAGTTGCACCACCTTTCCAATAGTGTGTTTTCAATTTATCTGTTCATTTTGATACTATAGGTTATATTCCAATAACACTCAATTCTGTAAATCATTACATTTCTCCATAACTTCATCTTAGAATTCCATTGTAGTCTGAACCTCATCAGCCAGAATTATATTATAAAATTAATTAGGCACATTGAGCATCAAGTCTAACATCTTCATATATTCTACCGTCGAGCTATAGAAGTCAGATTCATCAGCGCTGAAACCATGGCGCAGTGCAGATTTTTGTAGGGTTGAACTTCCGCTTTCATTGCCATCCGTTCATTAAAAACTGATAATAATTTCATAACAAACAAGATTTGCAATTTCTGGTAAAATTGATTGGAAAAAGCTGCCAATGTTTTATTTTTTTTAAACTGGATTCCCATAAACTCCTGTTTATGGTTAGCCATCCATGCAGGACTACCAAACTCAGTCTTTATAGCTTCTTTAGTGTGTCTGTACTTCCATGTATCCCTTTCAAATGGGGAAACACCATATTTTGACAGTCATTGTCTAAGCAGTTCAACAGAATTACTTCTTTTGGTCAGTTGCCATATCCAAACATCATCATTTCAAATAGGTGGAAAAATGCTGGTGCATTACACTGATATAAATATAGGTGATTTTGGCGTACTCCAAAATTCTTCTGTTGCTACGCTGGCAAGTTTTTCCAACTCATCAACATGACTCACATTAGATGTGTTTTTGGGAGTTATCTCCAAATTACAGCAAGAGCTCCAGGCATATATCTTAGGTTTGTCCTTTTTTAACTGGATTTTTATGCATCTCATTATCATCTTCATTTGCCTCCATACGGTCACAATCACACTTGTGATTTTGAGTCTCCTAAGTTCTTTAACATCTATGCTATACCTCCATGAATCTTGCAGAAGCGCTATCTATCCACTTCTCATTCAGTTTTCTAAAATAATAACTCTTTGAATAATTCAGTCTCATTCCATTTCATTGAGGTGGCCTTCCCATAGATATTGTTATTGTAACTATCTGACTTGCTTGATTTCCTCCTCAGCTTTATCACTTGCTCCTCCAAATTAATGAGATTAGCTTGTGACGCTGATTTCAACGCATTCATGTTAATGGTTTGCATTTCCATCCACTTGTTCCCAATTTTTTTGAATGACATTGTGCTGATATATTCTGTTTATTTGGCCTGAAAACTCAGATACACTCTGTAGTGAGCACTAAATGTAAACTTTTAGATCTATTGCTGCACAAGCAAACCCTGCAATGAGCACCAAATGTAACCCTTTAAGCTGGGATTATTCCTTGTAACTCTTAAGTCTTCTGTACAGGTTTTGATGTGTGCAACCAACAACTGTTAATATCTGTAAACTTAATAAAATTCATGTAGGTAGGTGATTCTAGTATTAGACTAGTATCCAGCTAAAGTTCCTTAACAAAATGTATTTTTTCTGATCAGGTATATCCTTGGGAAAGGATATGCAACCTTCCTTAAACCCCCTTGTGAAGTTATTTGAATTATACAGACAAGGGAAATCTTGTACTTTTAACTCTTCCTATAGAGTTGCAATATCTGGTTAAAAGGGACTTCTTCCTTTCAAAAGAGCTTAGCCTACTTCCAGTAGGTTCAGCAGTTATTAAGAAAACTTCATCTTTACTCTCTTCATAAAGGAGCCGCGGAGATCTCAACAGGTAATATTTTGCCAAAATAAACTGATCCTTCAACTCTAATCATAAAAGTAAAAATACAACAATTGTATAACATGCTAAGTATCAAGTATCTATTAATCTTGATCTGCTTTTTTACTTGAGATCAAGGAAAACTATAGAGAATCCAGCGCCCAACTCTTCCGTTGGCGCCCCACTTGGAAACAGTTGCCATTGCAAATAAATTAGCCCTCTGAAGTCGCACTCAATGATGATCTTCCTCATCTATCTATTTTGATTCCACCACCAACTAAAAATGCAACCCCTTCTTATTATATTAATAAACTTGTACCAACTTTTTTGATCAACCTCAGTGGATTACCATAATATGCTAGCAACCTGCTTAGGTAATGACCTTTTACCCATTAATGGCAGGTCATATTACTTAAAAGGTAACGTTCAAGTTGCTTCCAGAACCATTTTTGACACTTCTTCAACTAATAAAATTCTAGTGTTAATTATTCATAAACTCCAATTGGCTAATATAACTACTTTGCCAATAAATAAAGTAGTAATTGAATCATATATATTGTCAAGGATTGTCCCTGTTGAAAAATTAGTAATCTGGAAGAATCAAAAACTGGTGGAATAGTTAATATTCTGTTAGGAATAACAAACAACAATAGGTATTATCTCTTATGATGACTCACTTCCACTTGGGTAAATCACCTAGCGGTCAAAAGAGATTGTGTTATGATATGATTGGTCTGGATGATATAGTCATAAAGCATTAACACTAGACTGAGGAGCCTGGGTTTGTGAACGACAATCTGTATATTAGATCTTAAATTAAGTTAACTGTTGTATTACCTTAGGTTGGGACTGTCCCTCTGCTTGGTTATAGAAAAATATAGTGAGAAGGTGTACCATTTATAGCCAAATTTAGCATAGCCAGATAATAAATCTGATAACCTTTTGACATCCCTAGCATATACTCTAATAAATTTTCCTACAACTCTAAGTGGAAAAAGCAAGGTGTTTGATATAAAGAGGTACTAAAATTGATATAGTGGCTGGCTACCTGATCTTTGAAAAAAGTTTTAATAAGCATCACAGTTATCTCTATAAACCTGATTAATAGGTTGACTTGGATTCCTAGAAGATCTCAAATTAATACAAGAAATGAAATTGAACTTAGTAAAGGGCTATCATTTAAAAAATTATATAAGAATTAAAGATCTACTTAATATAACACATTCACTGATGTACTGACTGAATGACATCTGAAACCTCAAGTCTGATAGGTTTAATCAATTTAGGTAATTGGGTGAGATTTGGTGAATATTATCATAAAATTCACTAAAATGATCACCCAAAAATAAACAAAATCAGTCAGAGTTTTAAGTAGATTATTAAAGTTAATTTAGGATAACCAGCTCACCAGTCATGAAGCAACGCCAAGGCTTTTAGTCCAAATAGCTCTTGATAGCGCTGGCACAGCTTTTAGGCCATACCAGTGTGAGCTTATCAGATATAAATAAATACTTTAGTGAAGCACAGGTAGCTGGATGTTAGGTTTTTTATAATTTTAAAAACTTGCCTAATTTTTTCCTTAATCAATAATTACTTTTATAAAGTTGAGTAGAGATTGTTTTAGTAATTTGGAAGACATGTCACTTACACAATGATTTTAGATATAGAGAGATGTTTCTGGTAGCAGTTTGATGTTATTTGACTGATTCAATATGTTTATTTTGTTTGGCGGAGTGGTTGATGGCTTTTGGCCAGATTGATAAAGCACAGTTTAATTTTGAGGGGTTAAAAGTTATTATTTGATTTGATAAGTTCATTTTGGTTTAGTTGAGTGGTTGATGGTATTTGGTTGTTTTAATTAAGAAATTATATCTGGGTGAGTGGTTATTGTTTATCTATAATATACAATCTAAATTAATAAATTTGGATATCTAAAAGTCATAGACACCATAGTGAAGCATGGGTAATGAATGCTAGTAGTGTCAGAAAATTGATGTGCCAAATAAAGATTGGGCTTCCCTTGGGATAACCCAATACTAATGAAAGCGTCACAGATTTGGCTAATCAGAACTAGACTGGGCCCCCAGTCGGGGTGCGCAAGCACCCAGTGGAGGCCCCAGAATGCCATAGGCATAGCGGTCTGAGAGACTAGTAAAAGTGGAGTTCTATTGGGGACGTGAGGAAAGTAAAAGTTCATTAATGTACCAAAGGCCCCCAAGGCAAACCAGATGGTTGCAATGGGGGCAACCGCGAGTCTTGTGGGGCAACCCCCAAGGGCGGGAGAGTCAGGGAGGATGATGACTCCTCCAGGGTTTGAAAGTTGCAGGCCTTCAGATTTGCTTAGAGGGGCTTGCGCCCAGCGAGGGATGGCACAGGAGCTGCCGCGTGGTTGGAAGTGAGAGCAGAGGTAGAATGTGACCCATGAGGGGGGTTGGGACCAAGCTTCCCCTGGATGAGGTGTCCAGGTCCCACAGGCAGGCCGAGCCATTGGCAGCTGAAATGGTTGTGGATCCCAAGCCCACGTGTGGCAGGGTGGGGCTGCTCAGGGGCTGCTCTAACTGGGGAGCAGTTTTGGAGAACTTGGCAACCAAACAGATAGGAAGGCTTATTATTAAATAGATGTACGTAACAAACAAAACAACAGGTTCATCATTAGGGGTGAGGTGAATTATCATTTTTACAATCTACTGCCGCATGGCAGGATCAAGCAACTGGATGATCCAGTCAGCAAACATCAGTATGAGAAAATGGGTGATGGCACACTTCATTGGATCAATTGGCAGAATTTTTAGAAAATTAGTAAGGCAGACAGAGGCCATGGCAAGCTGATGGGGAATTCGAATTTTTATTATGCATAAAGCATGGAAGATAAGAGAATGAACCAACAACTGCCCCCGGGAAGGGCAGTTGCCTTAAGTACTGGGTAAAATGCATGGGGAAGGTATCATGGGATTGGGCATTTGGGTTTGGTGTTGGGATTTAGTTACTGGCTTAGAGGAAGTAAGGTAGATGCTTAAGATTTTGGCAAAAGTAAAGAAAAGTTTGCAAATTTTTCCACATTTCTGGGGCCAAACCAAGTCAGTACTACTGATCCAGGTCCTGGTCATCTGAGTTGGCCTGTTTGCGTGGTTCAGGTTTTCCAGATTTGTCCCAGGAGGCAGGGTCCCTTGGTTCGAATTGTTTGCAACTCAGACTAAACTCTCAATTAGGACTAATTATGCAATCTGAACTTCCCAGATCTGTTCCAGAGTATTGGGGCAATTGGTCCAAGTCATTTGGCACCTGGTTTGAGATCCAAGTTGTACCCTGATCTGATTTCCATTGCCAGCCAGTCTAGACTGGCTCCCCCAGACCAGAATTTGAAGTCTAGGCTCCAATATTGGAAAATGTTGTTTTTAAAATTTTTACATAGTTTTCCTGGGGATTGGGGGTCCCAGGGGCCTGTCCATGCCCTCTGGTGTGCGCAATCTTCCTGAAGACTCCTTATATCAAACTTACCAGGGTTGAGGAGGGGGGAAGAGGTGGGAATGTGGTATCCTTTGGGGGAAGGGAAGTTACCCAGCGCTCATCTATCACATGGGCGAGGTCGCTCAGCTGTGACAGAGGGTCCACTGGAGCCTTGTGACCCCTTTTTGTCCGAAGGGGTTTTCCCTATCCAGTTGCAGGGGCTGGTCCCCAGGACTTACAGAAAGAATCCATAATATGCAATGCATTGACATTCTAATGATACATTATTAGAAACCACGTGGTACAAGTGCAAAAAGACTGGTCTATGAACATCATTACTGCTTTTTTGTAAACTGATTGCTGGAAGTAATGGTGACCATGCTTTGAGCATAGGGTCAAATTGCCAATGTCAATGGGTGGGGAGTGTGCCATCCATTGGTGGTTTCCATATGGGTGGATTCTGAACTTGATTGAATATGCACCTATAACGTGCAGTGACAAAGGTCTCATCAGTTTAGATCCTCACCATTTCACTTTAAGTAGCATTTGCTGGATTGGTGTTCCAATTCTCCCATGATTGGGGAGAATTGGATTAATTAATGGGTTGATCAGCTCTCCTTGAGTTAATTTTAGTCCATATTCCTAATACTTTTGAGTGCATAATTGGTACTGGGAAGTGGCAATCATATTGCCAGGTTTAATTCCTGAAGAGTCTCCCTATGGTGTGACTGTCAAAATCGTCATTTTCTTTTTCCTCATAGTTTGGGCAGATAAAATTAGGTGTTTAGTCATTCTGTTCATTTTGAGATTCTCAATAATTGTTCTGTTGGGTTGGGTAATCTTACAAAACTCGTAGGATATGACTTCTGAGTGGTTTCCGCACTAAGAGAGACAATAGCAGAGATAACTAATGTGAATGCTACACTCATTACTGATACAAATGAGTGTGGACCCTAAATCAGATGAGGTGGTTCCTTGGAGATCACCAGACTAGTAAAAACTTATAAAATGATTAAAGAATTTTGGTGAAATCAATGGGTTATTAAGGATAGTGAAAAATAACCTAGCTCTCCGCCATCAGCAAAGCACTGGGTTTTTATAATTGAAGGGAAGTGAGCGGGTGAATACTTGGGAACATTTCTAATAACTGGACATGCAAAACTTCCTAAAACGCTGGAATTTTTTGCGTCTTGGCTCAGCTTTCACAAGGTGGGTGCCTTGATTTGCAGATCTTGTTGCTGGATTTTTTTGTTTCCATTGGGGTTCCAGCATGGTAGCGAATCTCATAAATTTCTTAAAAAACTTTCCTTCCCCTTTTTGATAAATTATTGCCATATCATTTTCAGGGCTGATCTTCTTGTTAGGACTTGGCCTTAATTTGCACAATTGTGCCCAGATTTCATCTCAGATTGTTGCGATTTTCATCATATAGGCTTCAGCTTAATCAGTTTCACCATCAGTATTATCCCTCTTTGTATCTCAACTTGTTGTAAAAACAGGTTGAGGGGCCTCAGAAGATACCCACCACATGTTGAGGGTTGCCCCAAATATGACAATCTCTGCAAGGAAGTGTCAGGAGAGTATCTAGTACTCTCCAGTTCCCAGTGAGGTGGTGCACGGTGCACAGCCCCAATGCCAGGTAGCTTGTCATCGTTACTAAGGGAAGGATAGCCCCACAGAGGGTGCTTGAGGTATATTAACATAAGGTGAGGGTGTTTAACATGGTAAAGATAAATAGAGATCAAAAAAACAACAAGGCTTGGGTGGTCCTCAAAGGTGTGTCCATATCTAAGCTTTGATCAGGGATAGAGTGCTTGGGTACCTCATCCTGGAGGGAACCAGGGTGGCCCAGCGGTGCCCCTGATGCAGCTGGAATCTTAGTGCAAATAAATCAGCCAATGATGCATGAGACCTCCTTGAAGAGGTCTGCACACAGGTTACCCAAGTTAACATAAATAAAATTTAAACTAATGAGGGGTTTTTATTAAGGAAGAGAACCAATGAGGGAGGTTGGTATCAAACAATCATATTTAAACAAAAGCGGGGTTCCATCCATCTGTTAAAGTGGTGCTAAGCCCAGGTGCACCAATAAGTGCACGCTTCCATCTGATAAAGGTACTAATCTTCAAAACTGACTGAACTCAAGTGATTTATTGAAGTCAAGGCCAACCAAGTTGGAAATCTTGTAATTGAATGGGTTCCAAACCAGTCATTGTTGGATGACTTAATAGTGGGAACTGATGCTGAGGATAAGGCTGGGCAACAGGAGGCCCAGAAGGTGAAACTTCAGGCTCTTCCTGACCTGAAACACACCTTAGATCAATGCTGGGTGAAATCCAAGCGCGCCCAGGTTGATACTAATGGGGTGCAAAACGCCCAGCCTCTTATCTCGGCCCAGGCACTAAAATGAACAATTTACATTACAAATGAAGATGGTTCAATTCAGTTAATTGGAGAGCAAGGGTTTTAATCCCATTCAAGTTATGAAATTTTAAGTTTGGGTAAAATATGACTTCAATCGATTACTCAAGTGAAGGCACTTTTGGTGTATTTTACTAAAACGGATGAAAGCATCTGTTTATTGGAGTGTCAAGGCTTGGGCGCACTTCCGCAGAACCTGAATTTCCCCAGCCCAATTTAAATATGATTTTGCGACCAACATTCCTTGTTGGTCAACTTTTCTTAAATAAAAATACCCATATTTTATGTTTACTTATGGTTCCTTGGGCTAACTTGGTGGCGGATCTCTTTGGGGAGGCCTCCAACTATGTGGGCCACTACCTTTTATCACTATTTACCAAAATCCCAGGTGCTCCCTTGGGCCGCCCAGGTCCCCTCCAGATCGAGGCACCTAAGCCCCCTGATGC